>JASDQU010107420.1:55118-72493 GCA_032191745.1 Picea mariana | reverse complement strand
TGAACAATAGTATAAGAGTTACACCAATACACCACAATACACCATGCACAATATATGAGAAATAATCAATAGTTTTTGTTCAAGGGAAGTAATGACTTCCAAAGGTAGCTACAGCTTCCAAATGTAAAGGGAGGGATAAACCTCTAAGAGGAATATACAATCCTCCAATATCAAGAGAGATTTGAACTCTCCATCCTTGCCCCTTCCTTCCACCCAATAATATATGAGAGATAATAAAACTTTACATTAAATCATCACCATCAACCAATCATTACATAGAACCTGATAATGCTTCTTGAGATTTCTTCAATTTCTACATTCTTCATTTATTGGAGTACTTTGATCCTGTAGATAATATTACTCAATGTATTCTTTGAAACTCCTCCAATTTTTACTCCTTGAATCCTCCCCAAAAAGAGGTTATAGAAGGAATGGTAGACTTTATTCAGTTCTGGTTTATTCAGGAGAGTGAACTTGCACAGAATGTCCTGCACTCAATAATTAACATATGATTCTGAAACTCACACACAATAAACTAAATTATGTACTATTTCCAATGAAATTTGTCCCACTTCATTTGGATTCTCAATGAAGAAGCTATGATTGTTTTACCCAGAACACCTATTTATTGACTGGCTTCAGGACTGGTCACAAACCCTATCTTCCATAGAGTGTATCTCCATAATTATAGAGAATATAGAGCTGAAATTTTAACCAAATGTACCTTGATATGTATTCTCAATAACATAGTGATTTTTCCATCTGAATGGCTCTAGAAAAAAAGTTATAGAAAAAAATGTAAGATGACCTCAAAATAATATACCTTAGAACACATCACCAAAAGACTTCATCCTCCCTTGAAATCTAGACTTCTTTACTTCTTATTACCTATGAAATTTGACTTGTATCAAATGAATGTATAATGATGTTTATTTATACCATTTATGTCACTTCCTTTTAACATTAGGGCCAACCTGACACTTTCTTATTTTGTAATTCTTTTCTTTAATTATCTTCAGGGCCTACATGTACTTCCTTCTTCAATTCACTTTGTCATATTCAAAAATTCATTTCTCCTCAAACATAAGGATCCACGTAACACACCACATACCACCGGAAACAACATGATGTATACTATCCATTCATGGGTGTTGTATATGCATGTGCATTGTCCTTCATTTCCAAATACGTTTATCAATATTGTGGTCCAAAACCCTTGACATCAATGACAACAACCAATCTTCCAACACCTGGATCATTATCCACTATGGTTAGTGGAATGGATTGAAATTAAATTAATTCAACTGAACAAATCGATTATGTTCTGATGAGATTATTGTGTGTATTGTTATCTAAACACTAACATGTTATGGCTATAAAATGTATAATTGATTTGTCAATTAGTGGTTAGTGGAAATTTACTAGTATGCTTCCTAATAAAGTTATTTGTTTTTGTTATTATGTGTGATAATTGTTAACATTGTTTAGTTGTAGTGAACTATTATTACACTTTAAATTATGATGAGTATGGTTGTTGATTTGGTCTCATAATTTTGGAATCGTACTTGTTTAAGGGAATTAGATATCTCCTTGTTCCTTAGAACAGTCACCAATCCTGAGACCTTAAATGGTCAAAATCAATCGAATCAATCCTAGACTTGAGAGTTGATTATGTGTCTTGGAGGTCCTAACCTTGCAGGTAGGTTGGGTGGGTAGACATATTTCTTTTACTAATCGACAAATTTATTTCTTGGTTGTACTGATGATGGATTTGATTGTTGTTGTATTGTCATGTATATGATGAAAGAATGTGTATTATTGAAGTAGGTTAATACCAAGAATTTCTTGTCTAATGATGTGAACAAACAAATTTCACTACTGTACTCACTTATTGATGTCATAACAGAGGGGACATTACATATGGTATCATAGGAGGTTCAACCCTGCGACATTGGACCATTACGCCTTCCACTATGTTAACTAATGATTAAAATTATGTCACTAATAAAATTTTGAAATTGTACATGCATCTAATCATGGTTAGAGGACCCAAGGCAAGTAGACGACATGGTGTTGGAGGAAGAGGTGAGACACCTCCAATAGTATCCATGCCAGAAGGGTCCAAACCCCAAGGATATGAGCATATTACTGAGCAAGAATAGGTTGTTGTGGGAGATGTGGTAGGTATGATGAGATCCTTCCAAAGGATTTCAATGGCGTTGATCAACCGCCTGGATCGAGTTGAATATAGAGCATATGTTCCCAATGAGGGTTCGCAACGTGCTCCAACAGGTAGTAGTATCATGCATAGAGAACTCGAGAAGGTGAAGTTTCTTGAGTTCTGGGGTGCCCTAGATGGCTTAGCCATCGAGGCGTGGTTAGAGAATATGGCGATGTGCTTCTCACTTCATGATTACACATCCAACATGAAATTTTGCATAGCATTCTTTCAATTGAAGGTGAATTATTTTCTATGGTGGAAGACGCCCCTACCTCAACTAAACATGGTCGTCGAAGACATGTCATGGGATATGTTCGAGGAATAGTTCCAGGAGGGGTACTTGTTCAAGGAACTCATTGAGCACCAAATTAATGAGTTCAACACCTTATGAAAGGGTGGTCATACGGTGCTAGAGTATGAGGCTAGATTCATGGAGCTACTTAGGTATGCTCCATATCTTAACACAGAGAAGTTAAAGGTCAACAAGTTTGTGTTCACCCTTAACTTTAACATTGGTGTGAAGGTGAGGATCCTAATGCCTCAGAAATTACATGATACAATTCAGAAGGCCATCATAGTGGATGAATAGGTTAACAATGGGGGTCAACAAAGGACTCCTTCTAGATTGACTAGACATATGTCATCAGGAGCGCAGGAGCATCAGACACCATCCAAACAAACTTCAGGGCATCGAGATATGCCCGAAGGACCTATATTCACGACACCATAGCAAAAGAATCCTCATCAAAGGACTCCTTACATAGGACCACAATAGTAGAAGCAACATCATCCTTAGAAGCAAAAACATTTTAGGCATGTTTAGAAAAACATAACAACATCACAGACTGTTTTGCCAACAACTTCTACTTCAGGAACCAGGAGCAATGGACCAAAAACTGTATGTTGGACATGTGGAGAGACAAATTACCAGTGAGACTATCTGATTGATAAGGCTAGAGCGGTCGGATCATCAGGACCCACTACAGTTGGAGATTTTTGAAAGGCCCATAGGATTCATGAAGCGGTGAACAACCACTAGGATGAGCACCGGTTCACTGTGCTCGAAACATCAGGTACAATCATTGATCAAACTTTTATTATTTTGATAGATCTAAGTGCTACATAGAGTTTTATCTCTAGTGTAGCACTAAAGAGAATTAAGGTAAAGGTAGTCGAGCAAGATGAGTTCAGATACGTAGAAATGGTGTCAGGTGCCAAATAAAAGGTTGGATGAAAGGTTATGGACTGTAGCATTAACTTGAGATATTTTGTAATGAAGGAAAACCTATATGTCACGATCTTAGGATCTTATGACATAGTGATTGGTATGGATTGGTTGAAATCACATGATGTGATACTTAACTATAAGATGAAACAGTTAAGTTTGACAGATGATTTGGGACATAGTAGAGTGATTGTAGGAAGAAACCAGGGGATGTCCGTGAGATTTATTTCTTCCCTACATCTACAAAAGAGTATGTGCAAGGGGTGCAATATTTATGCAATCTTAGCTCTAAACGAAAAGGGAAAGGAGAAAGGATTATAAAACCTTCCTTTAGTACAACAGTTTTCTAACGTGTTTCCATAAGAGTTACCAGTTTTACCACCCAAAAGAGAGTTGGACTTTACAATAGACTTAAAGCTGGGAACTAAACCGATAGTGAGAATATGATATCAGATGTCAATGCCTAAATTGCAGGATTTGAAAATGCAATTGAAGGAATTTTTGGACTTTGGACTTATACGTTCAAGTGTGTCGCCTTTCGTTGCACTAGTTATTTTCATGAGAAAGAAGGATGGACCGTGAAGACTTTGTATTGACTATCATCAATTAAGAAAAGAGACGATCAAGAACCAATATATGTTGCCAAGAATAGACGATTTGTTTGATCATATGAAAGGATAAATGGTGTTTTTGAAGATTGAATTGAGATCGGGATATCACCAATTATGGATTAAAGAAGAAGATATCCCTAAGACTGCATTTAAGATGATATTCAGACACTATGAGTTTACAGTTTTACCATTCGGATTGACAAATGTCCCAGGGGTATTCATGAGTCTGATGAATGGGGTGTTCCATGAATACTTGGATACTTTTTTTAAAGTATTTATTGATGACATACTGATTTATTCTCAGATGAAAGAAGAGCATGAAGAACATGTAAGATTGGTCCTGCAGTGTCTACGAGAAAACAAATTGTACGGGAAAATATCGAAATGTTCTTTCTACCAATCGAATATTTATTACTTGGGACATATCATATCTGGTGAAGGTATCACTATGTATGCAACGAAAGTAGAGGCTATTATGGAATGGCCAACAATGAAAAACGTAAAAGAAATACATAGATTTATGGGTTTAGTAGGATATTACCGACGGTTGGTCGAAGGTTTTTCAAAGATAACTAATCTGATCACGGAATTGCAAAAGAAGAAAAAGAAGTTCATATCAACGAAGAAATGCGCGGAAGCATTTCAAAATCTCAAAGAGTTGTTGATGAAAACATTGAAATTAAAGGTCCCCGACATGGACAAAGAATTATTGGTATGAACATACACATCCAAGGAAGGTTTAGGCAAAGTTTTGATGCAAGATGATCGAGTGAGTGCTTACATTTCAAGGAAATTGAGAAATCATCAGGAGACTATGCAACGCACTACTTGGATTTATTGGCAATTGTATATTCCTTGAGAGTTTGGAGACATTATCTGATTGTAAAAGAACTCAAATTAAAGACAAATCAATGTGGATTGCAGCATATATTTACACAAAATGATTTGAATGTGTGACAAAGGAGTTGGTAAGAATTACTTAGCAAATACGACTTTGAGATTACTTACATTAAAGGAATGGTGAACAAAGTGGAATATGCATTGAGTCAAAGACCTCGCATATTCTCAGAAATCTTTCTTAAGAAGAATCTTTGAGAAAATATTATAACTTTATAGATAGACAATGATTGGTACAAGGATGTTATGAATAATATTGAACAAGATACCATGATGGTATAGAAGTATGAATGTTATTCATTATACAACAATGGATTGATGCGATTTAATGGAATAATTTATGTACCACCTAATGACGAATTAAGAAGTTTGATATTAAGTGAAACACATCAAGCAGTGTACATGGATCATCTGAGAGTCACGAAGATGAAGGAAGACCTTAAGCCTTTATTCTTCTAGAAGGGAATGAAAGAAGACATAGTTAGTTACGTGGAGAGATTTCTAGAATGGCAGTAAATGAAGGTTGAACATAGACATATAGTAGGATTGTTACAACCACATGTTATTCCAGAATCGAAATGGGAGGTCGTTTCGATGGAATTTATCGTTGGATTGCCACTAATGGAAATGAGGCATGATTCAATTTTCATGGTAGTGGACACTCTGAATAACAATGCATACTTTATCCCAATACGCATGATATACCAGGCACCAGACAAGATCATATCTAATCTAGGATTGATGTTTACATAATGATTTTGGACTAGTTTCCAAGAGGATTTGGGAACGCAATTGAATTTCAGTACAACATAACACCCTGATAAAGATGGAAAAACAGATCGAACGAACCAGATTTTGGAGGATATGTTGTGTATGTATGTATGTATGTATTTTTCAGTGAGCTTGTGAGATTACACAGTGTACCAAAAAATATCATATCTAATCTAGGATTGATGTTTACATGATGATTTTGGACTAGTTTCCAAGAGGATTTGGGAATGAAATTGAATTTCAGTACAACATATCACCCTGATAAAGATGGAAAAATAGATCGAACGAACCAGATTTTGGAGGATATGTTGTGTATGTATGTAATGGAACAACAAAAACATTGGGAATATTTCTTGCCACTAGTAGAGTTTGCATACAACAACATATATCAAAGTATGATTAAGATGGCACCATTTGAGTTTCTCTACGGATGACCATGTCAGATGCCATTGAGTTGCGATCGACTTGAGGAAAGGGTCATAGTAGGACCAGAGGTGATCCAAGAAATGGAAGAACAAATGAAATCGATAAGACAAAGAATTAAAAAAATGCAAGATCGAGATAATATTTATGTTGATGCACATCGCATTGACCGCAATTATGAAGTTGGCGACAATTTTTTCTTGCGGGTAAAACCACATAAGAGTTTGATCAACTTTGGAAAGGGTGAAAAAATMTCTCCTAGGTTTGTGGGGCATTTCAAAGTTGTAGAAAAGAAAGGACTCATGGCTTATCAACTAGTCATTCCTGATTCTTTGAGGCATATGCACGATATATTTCATGTATATGTTTTAAGACATTATATTAGTGATCCTTCACATGCTATTGACATGATTTMTTTGCAGGTGTTAGACGAGGGTGCTCTCCCGGTGGAGCCAATATGCATTCTATACCATCAAATTTGATAGCTACGACGTCGAATAGTTGATCACGTCAAGGTCCAATGGGACAATTATAGTCCACACTCGGCCACCTAGGAGGATGCATATGAGATGTGTCAACAATTTCCTTGTTTGTTTGATAGATTAGACATATAGATCTATGTCATATACATTTGTTTACTTGCATTTATATATTGTACAAACTTCAGGACAAAGTTTAAAAAAGAGGGGGTGTATGTAACATCCCTCTCTACTGAGCACACTTTTATTGACTTATTCTTTAAGGACACTTGTGTGCAAGTGATCCAGCTATGGTACATTGTGATTTTGTTTTGATTATGGATTATACATGATGATCATGATGTGTTGTGACTTATTTTTATTTGATGTATATGTATTTGTTGATGCTATTAACGATTTTTCTCGAGTGTGCAGTGAACATGAGAGGTTATGGATGTTGATGGCATCAATGGACTTCCTTGGACTTCAAATTGAGTAAAGGAGTGAATTATATTTTGATTGAGTATTTCATCTATGAACTTGTGACATATTATTGATTACAGTTTGATTTATGTATATGGATTATTGACATGGGTTCTATCAGTGGATGCAGGTTTGAAGATGCTTGCTAATTCGACTCACATAATGAGTAAAGGGTCCATGCACATAAACCAAACATTGAGGGAGAGGTGTGGCAGCATCCCTGTCACAGCCTACTAGCACTTCTTTTGTGCTTTGAATTGTAGGTTAACGATTACCTAGTTCTAGAGTTCCACGATGTCATGAGGGTGGACAAAGACAGTCATTCATGGATATTTCTAAGCGGTGCGCTCAATAAGGTGGAGTCCTTATTCCTTAGAATCCCTTAGTCTCTCAAAAGGTAAACTGAGTGGAGTGTTGACTCCAAGGGTTGGAAAAACTTCCAAAACCAGTCAAAAGGTGAGTGAAACCCTTGGAGCATGGAGATGCATCTTGAAGGGCATGTCGCGTAATTAAAAACTTGAGTCAATAAATCTAGGTGGCCTAGAAAACATTGAAATTATTAGACTTGTTGGAATAAAATAATTAATTAAATCATAAATTATTAATTATAAATCCCAATAATAGTCTAAGCCTAAGTCTAAAACTAAGTCTAAGTCTAAATTTAATTAAAGGACTAAATGAATTATGACATAAGTTAAAATATCAGAGAATATAATCAAACTATAGGCAAAGGGGAATAAAATATAAAGACTAGACAAAATGCACATGTGTGCATGAAATTAATAAAAGGGATTTTTAAAATAGAAAGAAATAAAATATGAGAGGATAGGTGTACACATAGAATAGTATCTAGAATCAAGATACCACTAAGTATAATTAGAAGAAGACTCTTAATCCAACTCTAACTAAGATCTAGTTAGGAGACACTCATTAAATCATAATTTTGGGAACGAAGGGATAACTAAAAGAGAAAATAGGAACACATTGGAGAATGTGAAGGAAAATGACTTTTTAATTAAATTAAAAATGGTATTTACTTGTGCAATTTGGGGAGAGTGTGACAAGTGTTTGGGTGAATATTACTAATTAAAATAATTAAAAAGATAATTAATTGTGCATGAGGACATGTGTCATTTGGGATATTTATATAAAACAAATGGTGTAGAAGGAAAATGGATCTCACTTTTTCTTGGTAAGGTTATGCTGCCAAAATGGTTTTGACTATGTTTTACTTGGGAGAGTTAGGATACCAAGCTTGAGAGAGAGTGGAAGCTCTACCTTGCGAGGCAAGTCTTGGAGCTATTGTTTGTTGGTTCTTGTGTGTGGCCCCTTTGCAAATCGGGGGGACTAAGGGGTAAGAAGAGTACCCCTAGAATTGGCTGGGAGGTATCGGTGAATTTTCGACGATTAGMAAATGGGAGAATGGAAGGGGTGCAAGTATTTGAAAGACAAAATCAACTCTTCATCCTCCATTGTTACGATATTTTATTGAATGTTAGATTGACAAGAGTACATTGTAATTTTAAAATTTGTATATGATCGATGCCAAATTATGTTGTATTTTTGTATAAATTGGGAAAGTGCGTCGAAGGAGAATGTGTAAATTGTTTATGGTGAAATTTCCATTGATTGTTTTCATTGAATTGCAACCTTAGTAAAAAATTTAGGATCTCTTGATCGCAGCCATTTCAGTTTATATGTCGACATTTTAATTTATATGTAGAGTTATGTTTTTAGTCGTGTTGGCAGCAAGTATATAATTACCATTTTTCATAAAGCTGCCTACACAGGGTCTATGAAATTTTATTCTCTTCATAAGCATTTCTTCAAATGACAGTTGTAAATCCTCGGATTTTACCTATCATTTATTCATGCGTCATTTTCATGACTGGAAGCATGAAAACTCGCAACTATCGTCATTGTTCTGTTTTAAAATTTCATTGGAAACATATCGTTTATGATAGAATTGTGATTTCTTGCTATGGACATGTTCCTCTCATTGTTTATGATCGTTTCAATTCTAAGAATGCCTAAGAAGCTTATGGTTGTTTGAATGAAAGACCCCCCATCAATTGGTATTTGATTTTTGTATTAATTTTGTTTTGATGATTAACCATATTTCTTTCATGGAAACTTTGGCTTTTCAATTCTTGTAAAACACCTATCTTTGCAATTAAATTTGGATGCGTGCACAATGTGTTAAAGTACTCTGTCCTAGCATGTACCCAATGCCAAGGTGGCATATGTAGTACAAGATACCATCACTCCCAAGTATGGTCTCAGGATTCACGATTTTTTCTCACACGCATTGTGATTAACACCTTTGCCCACCGTTTGAATTGTCACAGCATTGTTTTGATAAGGCTCGGGGCTATGGCTCTATGGTTTTTTTTCCAAACCCTACCTATGCTTTATATGTTAATTCCAATCCATTCGGCATGGCTCCAATGGTAAGGGTCAAACTGAATGGCATCCAGACTCTACTTTCGTATGATAATGCTAGGGAAGATTTGGAAAGGAATGGTTGGCATTTGTTCATCAAAAAATTTAAGGGCTTTAACCTCCAGGTCACCCAAGAGTTTTCCTTAACCTTTGATGGTTGTAGGGAAAAGATTGGTGATGTGAAGTTAGAAGCGACAGAAGAGTTCTCAAGCCAAGCCACGGGATTTCCAGCAGCTGGTTAGAAATGGTTCAAGAATGCGAAATTGGAGGAGGTCCCTTGGATGTTAGTGTCTACCTCAAGCAAAATAGCTAGTTGTGATCGATGTATGCTGATTTCATTATTGAAACCTAGATGGCATGATTTACTTGTTGTAGTGAAGCAATTCGTCACTTGTGAGGGTCGATTCAGACTGGTTTTCATGTATCATCTTCGCCTCCTTATGATTTTTATTGGCTTTCCATTGAATATGCCCTACTACCTGCTTAGAAGTCTGTATAAAATGGGTAAATAGTTTAGGAAGAAGAGGTCTGATTTGAGTTTATTCCATCATGGTTTAATTAAAATTATCCTCTTGCACCAATTGCAATTACGAAACGATTTTTGGGATACATTCATTTCACGAAATGGCTTTGGCAACAGTGAGTTGGGACAGGTAGATAAACCGGTCATTGTTGAAACTCTTGTGAACCCTACATCCTCTTCTCCACCGCTCCAGGCCTGTAATCTTTCCCCTAATAATGAACCCTCAACTTACCCTGATGTCACTCAACAAGACAATCAACCAGGTTCRCATCCAAAGGATAGCATTAAAAATGTTAAAAAACCTACAGGAAAGAAGCTAAAGGGCAGTGTTGATGTTAATTTCAAGAACAAAAGGGATGGTCGTTTAATTTCTCGATGTGCTCGAAATAAATTGAAACCCCGTGCAAACACAATCAACAYGATTGAAGTGAGTGAAGACTTAGATTCAGAAATTGAGAAATTCTTGGCTGAAGAGGACCCTGTGTCATACGGGCTCTACCCTAACCAACCCTATGACTATGTAAACAATCTGCCTCCTTGTCTAAAGGATAATCCCAAATTTCCTCGAATCCAATTCTGTGATAAGACTACCATTCGCATGGAGGATTCTCCGATCCTAAATGTTGTCAGTGCTAATGTATCTAGTCCTTACAGTCACAGTATGATGAGTGTCAATCATGGATCGACATGTACTATACTGATGTTCCATTGCTACAGCCCTGACTCAAGTCTTTAACAGACCAAGTCGATAGGTTGACAAATGAAAACAACAGACTCGAGTCTATTATCCAAGGGAAGGAGAAACGATTGAAAACTGCAAGTCGTGTCATTTTCAAGAATGTAGAGGCAACAACAACTATCGTAAACTCCAAAATTTCTTGACATGTTTTGATTCCTTGATGTGAGGTATGATGTTTTTAAATTTTAGCATGATTTTGTCACTCTTAAGTTAGGATATTCGATTTGATTGAATAGATTATTTTTCTTATTAAGATTAGTTTGTTTTTTTTACTTAATAAAATATGATTGTATTTGCTATTATAACTAGCTACAGAATCGTATGATTTTGTAGCCATTTAGAAAAATTTGTATTGATTGATTTAATAAATGGAAGGATATCTAAAATATTCTCATTTTCATTTATTTTCAGGATAATTAAGGGGCCTATGATTTCCAAGTTGAGATGAGACACTTTTTGGGATCTCCCAACCATATCATTTTTTTGTTTTAAGTAAATAGATTAGGTTGTTGGTAGTTTTTGATATTCAATGAAATCAGGGTGGTTGCATCCCCCATATTTTTGAAACAAATTTGATCTTATCAACAGGAAACGGTTGTGTTTCCTAAGACCTATATAAACCTATATTTTGTAAACATGGAATCATCTCATCCTGGGGCAAGACTATGGATGTTTCACTACAAACTTGAATGGAATATAATACACGTCACAACTTTATCTTTTCGGTATGATGTTTTTATTCAAGTCATGTTTATTTCAATTTGTTAATAGATTATGATTTCTTTTGTCGTCGTGGTTTATTATCAGTTGGTATGATTAAAGATTATCTACTGTCCATATTTTCATGTCCCAGATATAACACATAGTAATCACTTGTTCAATTTAAATTAAGAGATTTATCTCTAGTTTTGATCAAACATTTATACACAGGTTCTCACAGCAAGAATTATCTTATTGTGGCTACTTGTAAAATTATAAGATTACTGTGAATGCATCTATTATGTGTTCTGTCATTATTATTCAAAATCCATCATAACTTCTTCAGATTTATTAGGATCAATTTCATGATCTGTCGCAGGTTTACCTCATCAAATAAGGTGACTGGATGCTACACATTGAACAGATATTGGATGCAATAACAGGTCAGCCTGTTATTTGATTTCATCAATATAACAAATATAGAAGCTTCTTGTAGTTAAAATACTTTCTACCATCTGTTATTTCTTTTGTTTAATTAGACAGTTTGATATTCGATTTCTTAAGTATAAACATCTAAGAAAACAAATCAAAAAGATTAGATAGTAGTTTTACTGTTGTTTAAAAGATCAATTTACATTCGATTTTCATGGATTTAGATTAAAATTCATAGTTTGTATATATATTATATATATATATATATATATATATATATATATATATATATATATATATTAAAAATAGAATTATTTATATATATTGTACATATAATAACTAGAATCATTTTACAAGTATTAGTTAGTTAAACTGCAGATATATATTAGATGTATGTATATTTATTAGCGATTGTTATTTATTAGATCATTGTTTTTCCTTTAGTTATTTTTCACTTTCTTTAGGACTTAGAACGGCCAACAGAGTCGCTAAACCCATCGAAGTGAATTAATCCAAATGGCTTGGGTTAATTAGACAACCCCGGACCGGATTCACTCCTCCAGTTGACGAGCGATCAATTTCGCCTGTCAACAAATGGCGCTAGAAGGAGGGCCTAAAAACTATTAATGGCACGAGGAGGTCGTAAGACTCCTCCCCCACCTACCCTCTCACCTATAGTGACTAGAAGTCATTCAGAAGACAATATTGTCCCTCAAATAGCAACCATATCAAACGATGATCTACAGATCACAGTTGAACCAATAACTCCAAATCCTCTAGGTGGTGACATACAAGAGATTGTTCGTCAATCCCTCATAAGAATGCACAGTGCCATAGCCCATATCAGACAACCAAACCAACCTTTGAATCAACCATTATACTTCTCTGATATCAGATAACAACTTCAAGGTACTGACCTTACCTTAAACCCTGGAGATCCATATCATATCCTCACCCCTGTAGCAGGAGGATCTGGTATTCCACCATCACCACCCCCTTCATCTCCTTATTCTTAGGGAGAATAATCCTCAGATAAAGGCAGTTCCTCATCCCAGCCTTCGACACCACCCACACCTATGGCCAATCCAAACAATCCCACCACACCCTGGCTCGACCAAGATGCAGTGGCCATACCTGGGCCTCAGCATCCCTTACCCAAACACCCGGAGAAATGGATCCCTAAATTTGACCCGGACTCCAAACAGATCACTGAAGATCACATCAAAAATTTTATGCTATCCATTAGACTCCATAGTGTTGAGCATGAAGATGTAGCCTGTAGATTGTTTCCCTACACCTTTGAAGGCAATGCCTCTACCTGGTAGTTTTCCCAACAACCCCACACCATCGTGTCATGGGATAAATTTGAGTCCTGTTTCCTTGAGAAGTTCGGAGACGACAAGTCTCCTGAAGTTCTAGTTATGTAACTTTCTAGTTTAAAAATGAACCCTAAAGAAAAGATCAAAGACTTTAATCAAAGATTCCTGACACTAAAGAAATGAATCCCGATGGATTCGATGCCTGCTGAGAATCTTATTGTCATATACTACATGAAAGCATTACATCAAAACATAGCCATTTGGGTAAAGAGATCCAAGAAAGCCACTTTGTTAGAAGACTTGGAAGAGGCCAGTCATATCGAGAAAGATATTCTCAGCTTAAAAGACACTACTAGTAATGAGATAGAGACTAGTTCATCCTCCAAGAAGAAAATCGAAATCCTTCCTAGACCTCCCCAAAACAAAGCTCAACCTGAGAGTTCAGATTTAGAAAGCTTACAGAAGGTCGTTCAGAAATTGTCCAATCAAGTCATAGACTTGAAAAGATCAGTTAAAGAAGCTTCTTCGAGCAAAGGGCCTTACAACCCCCTTTTAGGAATCCTTTTCCTACAAACCGACCTAATTCAAATACTGAAGGCCTAAACCTAGAAAGCTTGCAATTTGCTATTCAAACGATCCTAGAAGCACACGATAAATTGATTCCTCCCGAGATTCCTAAAGAAGTAGCTGAACAAGAGATGGTAGAAGAATATGAATCCTCTCTGAATATTTTTGGACATTTTTCGGATAGCATTTTTCAAGCTAATTTCGAAATAGTGCATCCTTACAATACCAGGAGCAAGGCAACAAATAAGCCTTCTTCCAAAATTACTATGACTTTGCCTAAAAAACAGTCTAAATCGATTGAGACTAAAAAGAATTCAGTAAACCCAAGTTTAGATTATGATTTGATTGAATATCTAAAAAATCTTAGGGCTAACATTTATGTTTATGAATTATTAAAATTCCCTTTTCTTCTGCAAAAAATGCTACAGAATATTGTAGAGAACAACAAAAATAGCAATCCGAACAGCAACAAAGGTGTTCAAAACAGCCCCAAAATTCCTCAGAAGGCCTCCGCCAAAACTACATCCGAGCCTCATGATAAAAGAGACCTTCCTGTAAATATTGTAACAAATGTAGATAAACCAGTTTTAGAGACTGTGATTAAAAAACAACAAACTTCTACTATTAGTACTCGCAGAAATGTCCCTCCCTTTCTGTTGACTTTCGAAATTTTCAACAGGAATGTACATAAATGTATGGTAGATTTAGGTGCATCATTTAACGTAATGCCTTGGTCTATCTGTCAAAAGATTAAGGCCGAAGTTCAACCATCCAGATTGAAAATTATCCAGCTTGATCGAACTAGTGTTAAAGTGATAGGCAAATTAAAAAATGTGCTCATAAGATTGTCATCTAATCCTAAAGTCCATCAAGTGATTGATATCATTGTTGTAGATATCCCAGAAGTATATGGTTTGTTTTTAAGTAGAGAATGGTTGGAACAATTACATGGCTATTTTGCAACGGATTGGTCTCACTTGTGGCTGCCTGAGAATGGAAATCCCAATAGAATCAAGGTAAATCATGAACATTATTTGACGTTCACGGTGACTGATTTAAATGATCCCAGTGAATCATTCACTCCTTCTACTAATTCACCTGAAATACAGGGGATGGATACTTTTTTTGGCAATTTCATGGCCGAAACCTCTACCATCACTATGTTTGCAAATGTTTAACAGGTAGCGTATGCTTGTCATTGATGGCAAGTACAATAATGAAGATGGCATGAGTATAGGAAGAATGTAACAGACAGGCATCAGAAGCAGTTTGGGAAGACGCTGCAGAGGATGGTTGGAATTCTTTATAGGCATTATGTGCTTGTCATTGATGGTAGGATCAGAGTGTGCATCGATGGAAAAACAGGAACAACGTAAGCTAAGGAGGAATTAGCACAGAGTCGAATGCAGTGCGTAGGTGTGCACTAGGGATGAGATTAACTCATGGCTAAAGATCAAGGGAGATAGCGTACTTAGGATCACAGGTGGATCAAAGGTTGAGGCCTTTGACACTTAGAAATTCTTCCAAGTAAGAAGGATGTGTAAAGCTTGGAGGAGAAGCGTCGGTGATTGTTTGATTCCATCCTGAATTCCCGATGACCGTCAGATCTCAATGTAGACAAGAGGAGCATGCAGATATGGAGGATAGATCTTGAGCGTTAGATCCGAGCGTATATTCTGACCACCGTTGGATCGAGGAGAACCTGTACATTATTTAAATTGCAAGGAGTAGAGGGCTCACAAAATCTCGAAAGAAAGAGGACCGTCCATCTTCAGGCAGGACACGTGGGGATAGATCGTCAGTTCGCTGATTGCAGAGTCAAAGGAACGATGTTCCCTAACCTCTCAAAATTGCGATATCTGAAATCGCGATTTAATCTCAGTTGTCAGATTAAGGTTGAATTTGGACTGTTGATTCCAGTCCATGTCGGAGTTTCGGGGATTGAGAGTTGGAGATGTCAAGTAATATCATCCACAGAAATCCATATTTCACAATATGCAAAATCGTGACTTAATAGCAGCCGTTGAATCAAGATCAGATCTAGACCGTTGATCCAACTCCATATAAGATTTTCATGAATCGTGACATGGAGAGGGAAAAGAAACAATGCAACAAGAATTGTGAAATCACAATTTAATCACAGGCATTGAATCAAGGTATGATCTGGACCGTTGATCTCAGTCCATTTCAGAGTTTCACGGATCGAGAGTTGAAGATGTCAAAGAATATTACCCAATATCGCGATATGAAAAATCGCGATGTAATTGCAACTGTCAAATCAAGATGTGATCTGGACTGTTGATACGAATTCTTTACGGAGTTTCGTGGATCAGGATTTGGAAGTGACAAGAACATTCACCACAGGAATGTCGAAATCGTGAAATGATCTAAACCGTCAGATCAAGTGTTGATTGGGACCATTGATCCCACACCATTTAAGGGTATCAGGGATCGCAACTTGAAGAGTCGAGATGCCTCATCTCCAGACTCACGAAATGTGAAATCGTGAAAGCACCTTATGCATAAGGCTGTGGTAACAGCCCTTGGTCACATCAGCGAGAGATGGAGGAAAGAGCTAGAGCAACCAAGCTCATTTTCAAGGATCCCGACTGGGGATGTTGAGACACATGGTCACATGAATGACGAAATGTTGAAATGAATGCAAGATCCCATGGAATCAATCCAATGGTGCAGGTGAATTTGAACAAGATCGGAGGGCTACTATAGCACGACATAGTATAACTACCAGAAACCACTGATCGTTTTAGCCAGAGGACTCGAAGACACTTGGGGATGATTGACAGAGAAGGTGAAGAGCCTCTGGGAATATTCAAGAGGGATGAAGATTTTCATGAAGGCGATTGACAGTTGGATGGGCATTGAGGCTTGTAAATGAAACAGAGAAGGTGAGCTTGAATGTCACAGAGAAGACGAAGAGTCTCAAGCTGCCAGAGAGGCTGAGGAATCTCAGTACAACATACAGTGATGTTGAACGATTGGAAAATGAACAAAGAAGCTGAAGAGTCATGATGATGATCATACAGAGAACTCAATTTGTGGAGGAATTTGGCGTGGAGTGAGCATGCAAAGGCATTGCAAAGATTGCATGCACAAAGACAACAGAGACTATAAGAATGAAAAAGAAATAAGAGAGAGGGGAGTCACTGTGTAGGAGGATTCAAGTGTGAGCAAGGAGGTAGAGCACAGGAGTAGAAATGCACAGTAGAGGAAGGTTGCATTGAAGGGATATGGTGCAGAGAGTATAAAAGGAAGAAGAACAGAAAGTGCAAGGGGTGTGCAGAAGACACTGATGCAGACAGGGCATAGCAGCGTAACAGAACAACAACAGGGTTGGTAAGCCATTGAATAATTTTATATCGCTATAACAAGTTTCAGTAACAAAGAATTTATTATCCAGGGTGGTTGGGAGGTGCTAGGGAGGACTGGTGTCCTCAAAGGTTCAAGTGGGTGCTTGAACACAGGGAGTTGGTGCTTCCTTCTAGTTGGTGCTAGAGAAACCAGGGAGTTGGTGCTTCCTTCTAGTTGGTGCTAGAGAAACCAAGGA
>JASDQU010107420.1:6731-17607 GCA_032191745.1 Picea mariana | reverse complement strand
TGCTACAGAAAGTCTTCCTTGTTTACAGGCTTATTATAGACCTTTAGCCTATGTCCATTGACTATGAATGATCTTGCCTCATCATCTATTGTTTGTAGTTTGACTGAGCCATTGTCATATACCTCTGCAATCTCATATGGACCAAGCCAATGAGTTGTAAATTTAGCTTTGAAATCTTTGAATTTTGAATCAAATAACAAAGCCCAATCTCCTACTTTGAATTGTTTATTCTTGATGTACTTATCATGCCAATGTGCCCTTTGTTGTTGTATCAAAGTGTTGTGTTCAACTGTTGCCTGTCTCATCTCATCCAATTGATTTAATTGCATGATCCTCTCTTTTTGTGCTTTGGAAAGATCTATTCCTAAATCAGCTACTAGTTTAAAAGTATGAAGTTGAAATTCTATAGGTAACAAAACTTGCTTACCATAGACCAGCTGATAAGGAGTGAACCCAATACTGTTTTTATAGGTGATTTTGTATGCCCATAATGCTTCTTGAAGCTTGTCTGACCAATATTTTCTATGTATTTGGATTGTCTTGGTCATGATTGCTTCTAAAGTTTTGTTAGTAGATTCCACTTGTCCATTTTCTTATTGATGATAGGGTTTAGATTTCCGATGCTTGATCTGATATTTGTTTGCTAAGTCTTTCACCATTTTAGAAGTAAATTGTGCTCCTTGGTTTGTTACAATCTCCCGGGGTACTCCAAATCTGACAAATATTTCTTCAAAGAGGAAGTTGACCACTGACTATTCTGTGGCTCTCACTAATGCTTTGGCTTCCACCCACTTTGTAACATAATCAGTACATACTACAATGTACTGCTTCCCTTTTGATGGTGGATTTATTGGACCAATGAAATCAAGAGCCCATTTTTCAAATGACTCAATGTGAACTTGTGGTTTGAGGGGAATCTCATCAGTTGGAAGTGGCTTTCCCAATCCTTTGGTAGCTATCACAACTTCAAACATATTTCTTGGAATCTTTGAAGATGGATGGCCAATAATACCCTAAATTGAGTATTTTGTATGTTTTCCTCTTATCTGCAAAATGACCACCACAAGGTTCATCATGGAAATCTTTTAATATTTCTAAAATCTCATCTTGTCTTACACATCTTCTAATTATGAGGTCATATCCTATATAAAAGAGATCTCCATCAATCCATGTGTATCTAACACTTTGTTTAATTATCTTTTTCTTTTCTTTGGATGTGAGAGAAGAAGGTAACATCCCTGATGATAAATAGTTGGCTATATCAGCATACCATGGAGTTATAACTGAAATTGCAAATAGGTGCTCATCAGGAAAATTATCTGAGATAGGAACAATCTCACCAGAGGTTTTTAATCGAGATAGGAAATCAGCCACTTGATTTTCCTTCCCAGGTCTATTCAAGACTGTGATGTTGAATTCCTGCATCAATAACAACCATCTTGTTATCCTGCCATTAGTAATAGGTTTGTTCATGAGATATTTTATGGCAGAATGATCTGTATGGATAAAGACTACATAACCAGTGATGTAGTGACGAAATTTATTCACAGCATGTACTACTGCCAACATTTCTTTCTCTATTATTGTGTAATTCAACTCTACAGGGGTTAAATTTTTGCTAATGAAGTAAATAGCATAAGTCATAAGATTTTCCTTTTGACCCAATGATGCCCCTATTGCAGTATCTGATGCATTTGTAGAGATGTGAAATGGAAAAGCCCAATTAGGCCCTCTTAAGATAGGTGTTGTTGATAGCTTGTCTTTGAGTTTCTGAAAGGCATTTTGACAATTAGTATTCCAATGAAAATGTATATCTTTTGCAAGTAATTTGAATAATGGAAAAGCTGTTTTACTGAAATTTTCAATGAATCTTCGGTAATAGCCTGCATATCCAAGAAAACTTCTCACATCCTATTGGTTGATTGGTTCCGGTAGATTTACAATGATTTGTATTTTTGCAGGATTCACTGTAATTCCTAATGATGAAATATGATGACCCAATACTACTCTTTCAGTTAACATCATAAAACATTTTTCATTGCTAAGAGACAAATTTGTTTCTATGCATCTTATTAGGACTTTTTCCAAATTTTTCAAGGATTTATCAAAAGAATCACCATGCACAGAGAAATCATCCATATATACCTATACACATTCATGTACTAAATCAACAAAAATGGCCAAGACTGCTCTTTGAAAAGTAGCTAGAGCATTACATAAACCAAAAGGTAAAACCTTATAAGCATAGGTACCCCAAGGGCATGTAAAAGTAGTTTTGTCCTGATCCTCTAATGCTATATTGATTTGGTTATAGCCACTAAATCCATCTAGGAAGGAAAAATATTTTTTCCCAGCTAGTGAATCTAAGACTTGGTCTATGAATGGTAATGGAAAATGATCTCTAAGTGTTTCTTTGTTAAATTCTCTATAGTCTACACAAATTCTCCATTTCCCATTTTTCTTAGATACAACAACTAATGGAGAAACCCATTGACTGTCAGAGATAGAGTAGATGAATCCTAACTTTAATAATTTTTGTAATTCTTCTTTGACTACCTCTTTCAATATTGGATTCATTCTTCGTTGTGGTTGTCTGAGAGGTCTTATGTTATCATATATGTACATATGATGAGTGCATGTTTCAGGATGAATCCCCTGCATATCAGTATATTCCCAAGAAAATGCTATATGATATTTCTTCAATAGTGCAATCAATTGTTCTTCCTGAGATGGTTCAAATTTTGTGCCAATATTCAAATATTTCCCAGGACTAATTTCAATTATCTTGCTTTGAGTATTTTCCATAGAGATAACTGGAAAAATGTTATTAAATGCTGACTCTAAAGAAGGAATTGTGCAATTTTCTTCAAAAGTTTGTCCTAATATCTCATCTGCGGCAATGTATTTTGTGTCTCTTAATTCTTTCAAGATATCTGGTTCAGAAATGAAATAGTCTAATAGATCTCCATTATTTTACTCCCTAAAATCAAAGGCATGATTAATACTTAAAATAGATTGAATTTCTTCTTCCTGTTGTTGCTTTGCTTCATCAAGCCAAGGCAATTGATCTATTACAGAAGGTTTTTGAGTAGGAGGATAAAGTGCGATCTATTTCCTTTCAGTTCCATGTGAGATAATCATATTCCCTATTCTACAACTGATGAAAGCATCAGCTATGGCCAACCAAGGTCTTCTAAGGATCAATGGATGGCCTCCTAGATTAGATTTTGGTTGAAGAACTAGGAAATATACTAGATACTTCCAAGAATCCAAAGAAACTGTGATATCTTCAAGTATACCTTTGGGAACTACTTTAGATCTATCAACTAATTCTAGGACCGTAGTGGTTGGTCGAAGATTTTGCAGATTCAAATATCTCATTGTCTCTAATGTCATCACATTGATAGATTCTCCTAAGTCAATTAATGTTTTAGAGATTGAAAAATTGTTGATTGTTATTGTTACCATTGGAATTCCTGGGTCAACATATTTTTCAATTGAAATGGTATTTGACATTAGGCCTGCTAGATTTCCAATTACATGAATTGTTGGTGGATCTTTCCTTATTTTATTAATTTTCTTTGAACATAATTCCTTAATTTATTTTGTATAGATTGGGATATCCTTAATAGCTTGCAATAAAGGAATTTTCACACAGACATTTCTTAATTCATCTAAGACATCAAACTCAGGAAGAGAGATTGGTAATTTCTCTTTAACCAACCTTTCTGGAAAAGGAGGTGTTTGGGTATTTAATGTTTTACTCTTATGGATTTGATTGTCTATTGGTAGATTTTCTATGCTAGGAATCTCCTCTTTTTCAATTTGTTCTTCTATGTTAACAAGAGAATCCTTTGGTAGAACTTTCCCAGACCTTAAGTGGATATTTTGAAGAGGAAGGATTGAGTATGATGGTCCTTCATCAATGTTATACATGAGTTTTTCCACTTTATTATTAGGATTGGAGATTGGTTGGTATGGTAGTTGAGTTGGTCTAGGTGGAGGTTGGTTAGATGGTAGCTAGAGTTGTTGTGGTTGGGTTAGTTGTGGTGCAGGTTGCAATAACTGAAAATACGAATTTTGTGGTTGATTCTGCTGGAATTGTTGATAAGGAAAAGGTTGGTATGGTTGTTGGTATGGCTATTGGTATGGCTGTTGGTATGGATGATTTCCTTGAGCATACCCTTACCAACCTTGAGGAGGTTGGTTTTGGATCTGCTGAGGAGGCTAAGTTTTCCAAGGCATGGGTACATTCCATAAATTTTGAATAGGATTTTGAAAATTCTGAGGAAATTGTTGAGAGAATTGAGGAGCAAAATTTTGAGACATACCTATGAAATGTGGCTGCCAAGGCTTCCTTGGTGCTAAGTAATAAAGAGATTCCATTCCTTGTCCTTCTTCTATGCGAGTAGCTTGCAATTCTTTTAATTTTGGACAATCATCAGTGGCATGGTTATCTGTACACAATCCACAGACTTGAATTTTGTCTAAAGGACAATCTCTCAATGCATGTTTTTTTCTACATTTAGGACAAAAGATGGATAATACTTGATCTTGTTCCTCTTGCTTATTTTTAGCTTTCAATGTGTCAATTTCTGAACCAAATGTGCTCATAATATCAGTTTTAAAGTTCTCAAACATATTCCCTAATCCTGATTTAGTAACACCATTTGAAATTGATTTAGTTGCCTTTGTCACAGTATCTGTTTGTCCTCGTCCTCTTTTAGCTTTTCCCCTTGAGTATTTCTTACATAATTCAGCAATTTTTGCGAAAGGTAGGTGAGAAATATCGCCTACCCCCATTAAATTAAGAGAATCCAAATTTTCATCTGAAATCCCCTTCAAAAAGATAATACGGATGACATCCAAAGGAAGATTAGATTGCTTAGATTTTTGCATATTATAGAGAAATTTTTCTAGATATTCCTCTAAGCTTTCATCTTCACTTTGAGACATTTTAAAGATATATTCTTTAGAGTATTTGGACTTACAATAGGGCTGATATTTATCAAGAAATTTCTTTTTCATGTCATCCCAGTATACTATGGTTGCTTCTCCCAACCCCATGAACCATTTTAATGCATATCCTTTCAAAGTTGCAGGAAATAAATGAAGTTTTTGAGCATCATTGGTATATCCATATGTCCGACAAACAATTTCAAATTCAAACATGAAAGAATCAGGGTCTTCAGTAGAAAAGCCAAAGAAATTTGGAAGAACAGAGGGAGGAATATTCTTCATTTTTATGTCATCTCCTAAAAGAGTTGGTGTATCAACTATAGGAAATGCAAATGTAGTATGTTCTTCTTCCTCCTCTTCATCATTTCCTCCTCCTCATGTCTCTTCTCAATGTCATTCTCTATCCTCTCATTCTTTCCTTCCTCTTTCTTCATTTCTTTTCCTTTCTAATTCCCTTTCCATTCTCTCCCTTTCTTTTCTATCAGTTTCTGACATTGCAAAGAAGTTTTCTGTTGTACAGTCAGATATTTGTGTTGGAAAAAGAGGTTATCCTATTTGTTCAAAAATAGTTTGCTTTTCTTTTTGCTTTCCTACAGAAGATATTTCTGATTGTGTTTGTTTCTTCTTTACTTCATGAGCCAATATAACTTGTCTTTCTATGAGAGTTAACCTTTGTCCTGAACATTGTTTTTCCTCTAATTCCTCCAAAGTGATTTTTCCAGCAGTTGGTGTGGTAGATTCGTATTTTTTAGTTGTAGATGTTCCTGCTCCTACAGATGGTTCATTAGTTTTTGGGGGGTTTTGTTTTAAAAATATGCCTTTATCATCCCTAAGTTTAGACATAAAGAAACATAACTTAAAATTAATTATATTCTGTGTTTTTTCTTTTATTTGTTATATATATAATTCTTTTAATCCTGTCTCTAAATGTGACTCCCCGGTAGTGGCGCCAAAATGTTAGGCTCCAATCTATTGATGTAAATTAGAGTGCAAATGATTGTCAATCTGGTGTTTGTAAGACTTAGAGGCACGTCCAAAATGTATGGATTTAGAGATAACTTTTATTCTTTTATGGGAATAAACCAAAACCTATTCTAAGATATGAATATGGAAGAGATTTTAAGCTTCTATTCATAAGTCCTATTCATAGATCTCATGATAGTAATCAACAATTGTTTTCCTAAAGAGTATCAACAATAAGCATTCAAAAAGATATTCGAACTAGCTCTAAGGCTTATCAATGCTTAGAAAAACAAAACTCTTATTCAAGAGATGCATTCATTGTCTTCTTCATTCATTAGCAATTATAACCAATTCTTGTTAAAAAAAAAAAGTACAAAAAGCATAAATAACTGAAAAATCATTCACGATTATCCTAATGCTTGAAAGCAAACCACACATTGAATTCTCATTCAAGAAATCATTCACAACATGAGTAAGGCTTTGAAACATTAAGCATATTACTTAACTATGGAATTCATCTAACTACAAAAAAGATAAAAACTTATCTACACCAAGATCTGATCTAAAACATGTATCAAAGATTACTTGAAAAGAACATAAAGGAAGAGTGTACTAGTTTGGCAAAGGGGGCCCTCCAATGCTTCACTTGTACACTTGAGTTGTCTCAGCTAAGAAGGAGCTTCCAACAACATTCACATCATCATATCATAAACATTATCAAGAAAAAAACGCATAACTGATCTCAAGATTGCAAATTCCAAAGTTTCTTCATTCACATCCAAGGTTGTCATACTAGTCTATGCATTAGAGTATTTATACAAGAGTTTTGAAACTAATAATGCTAATAAATCTCCTAAATATCATGATCAGATCCATAATATATGCTAAGAAGGTCAAATACCCCCTTCATATCCATAAAATATGAACAAATCCCAAAAAAATCTAAAATTGTCCATGATTTTAGGCCAAAACAGGGTATTTTCTGCTAAAGTGGCTATGTTTGACCAGCGTTGACCAGACACCTGGAAGGTTCAAATATTTAATATGATAGCTCATCATCCATCCTTGTACATCAAGGATCATGATCCAAGTCTCAGATTTCGCCCAACTATCCTGCAAGTACATGAACCTAGGAGCAATTACGAGATTTAGTCAAATCATGTAATTTTTGATACATTTTCAATTTTAATGCCAAAAATTAGAAAACTCAATTCTTAAGCTAAAGAATGATAAATGTACCTTGCATAAGCTATTTTATGGAAAATATGGAATGAAATGGAGCCAAAACGGATGGTTATGGAGGCAAAAGTATAGTTTATAGAGTAAAAAGGAAGCATAAAAATGTACTCAATAGTGGGGTCTAGATATTATAGGCGCAATCAATTTTCTATCCTTGCAGCAACATAAATACATCATAACAGCCACAGATTACTTCACCAAGTGGTCTGAGGCTACCCCATTAGAAGATGTAAATACCAGCCAGGTAATATCCTTCTTGAATTCAAATATTATTACTCGTTTCGATATCCCTGAATGCCTGGTATTTGACAAGGCTTCTTATTTTTTGTCTCTTGAAATGAGTGATTTCGCTCTAGAAAAAGGAATTAAATTAAAATACTCTTCCAGATATTACCCCCAAGGCAACGGTTTGGCAGAATCAACTAATAAAAATATGATCAAAATTATCAAGAGAACGGTCTCCGAAAACCATAAAAATTGGCATAACGCATTGTTAAACGCAATCTGGGTTGATAGAGTAACTCCTAAAACTGTTGTGGGTAACTCACTTTTCTTTCTCATTTACGGTAGGGAAGTGATTCTTCCACTGCATGTCCTTCTTCCATCTCTGCATTTATCACAAAAGGTACAGGAAGAAGACTGTCCCCCTTTGGAGATTCGAATTAATGCTTTGCTAAAATTAGAGGAAGTAAGGGCACAAGCAAAACAAAAATTGGATCAACATCAACTCATTGTTAAAAATTGGTTTGATTCCAATTCTTCCTCTGACAAAAATTTTGAGGTAGGTGACCTTGTCCTAAAATGGGACAAACCTCACGAGGGAAAAGGAGAGTATACTAAGTTTCAGAACTTGTGGTTGGGGGCATTTTTAATTGCTAAGAAACTAGGTCCCAGTTCCTTTTGCTTACATAATTCAGAGGGACAACCAGACACCTTTCTGGTGAATGGCCAAGCTCTAAAAAGGTACTTTGCCTGATGACGCTCCCATGCACCCTTTGTAAATATTTTATGTTTTGTTTGTTGTTTGTTTTTCTTTGCTTCTTTGTTTTTGATTCTTTCCTTTCTACTTATCGGTCTTTCTTTTGAAACATATATGCCTGCACCAAGGGTCAGTTCAGACAAAAATAACAAAAAAAATTCCCCTCGAAAATGACTGTTGAAAGTTGTTTAAACAATAATTGTGATATTTCTCTGAAATTGCAACCCTGCTGAAAATGACTTCTTGTTTTAAAAGCATCTTCTTGATTTCAATCTGCAATAGTAGGTACTCACGATCATCTATAAAAATTCTTTTTACGTTGTCCCTGTTCTTTAAGAGGACAACTCAATGATGTCTCCATGTTCTTGAAAGTTAGTTTTATTATTAAATGATTTCCAGATCTTAATGAAAGCCAGCTAAAAAAAAAATTCAAGGTCTGTGACATGTTAAGATGTGTTAAAAACTAGAATTTTCAGCGTCACCCCACTCTATTAAATAACTTTAAAAACTAAATAAATCTTTAGAGAGTTGTGGGAAGTGCTTGTAAACCCGCCGGGACACTGAACAGGTCTACTGGCAGCGGGTAAATGCATGCATGATGCCAAGATAATTTCCTTGAGGTACCGAACAGGCCCACTGGCAGTGAAGCAATGTCAGGTATAAGAAAATTCTCAGACATGGATTCTGTTTTGACCTTAAATGTCCTTCATTCTGATCTAGAATTTCTTGATAGGATACAGATATTAGAGTGGGTTAATTGACATCCATGTCAAGGCTATGGATGCCTTTTGGTAGCAGCGGCCCTGTCAACAGTATTGAAGATTTTAACTTTAATATCATGGCTCTCTTTTGTTAAGATTGTCATCAGTTTTCGTCTCTTTAAAAAATAACAATTGTTGGAGACTGGAATGCATTATAATTATTTACGATGTTCAGACAACTTTTCGGTTGTTTTCGATTCGAAGTTTTTTCTGATCATTATAATCTGAACTCATTCATTTGGCAGAGATAACTGCTTCTCCCAGCATGTTGCCATTGTTGGCAACAAGTATATAATTACCATTTTTTATAAAGCTGCCTACACAGGGTCTATGAAATTTTATTCTCTTCATAAGCATTTATTCAAATGACAGTTGTAAATCCTTGCATTTTACCTATCATTTATTCATGCTTCATTTTCATGACTGGAAGCATGAAAACTCGCAACTATCATCATCGTTCTGTTTTAAAATTTCATTGGAAACATATCGTTTATGATAGAATTGTGATTTCTTTCTATGGACATGTTGCTCCCATTGTTTATGATCGTTTAAATTCTAAGAATGCCTAAGAAGCTTATAGTTGTTTGAATGAAAGACCCCCATCAATTGGTATTTGATTTTTGTATTAATTTTGTTTTGATGATTAACCATATTTCTTTCATGGAAACTTTGTCTTTTCAATTCTTGTAAAACACCTATCTTTGCAATTAAATTTGGATGCATGCACAATGTGTTAAAGTACTATGTCCTAGCATGTACCCAATGCCAAGGTGGCATATGTAGTACAGGATACCATCACTCCCAAGTATGGTCTCAGGCTTCACGATTATTGCTCGCATGCATTGTGATTAACACCTCTGCCCACCGTTTGAATTGTCACAACATTGTTTTGATAAGGCTCGGGGCTATGGCTCTATGGTTTTTTTTCCAAACCCTACCTATGATTTCTATGTTAATTCCCATCCATTTGGCATGGCTCCAGTGGTAAGGGTCGAACCGAATGGCGTCCAAACTCTTCTTTCATATGATAAAGCTAGGGAAGATTTGGAAAGGAGCGATTGGCGTTTGTTCATCGA
This sequence comes from Picea mariana, assembly GCA_032191745.1. NCBI lineage: Eukaryota > Viridiplantae > Streptophyta > Pinopsida > Pinales > Pinaceae > Picea > Picea mariana. The sequence continues at coordinate 7,630 of JASDQU010107420.1, read as the reverse complement.
AAAATTTAAGGGCTTTAACCTCCAAGTCACCCAAGAGTTTTCCTTAACCTTTGATGAATGTAGGGAAAATATTGGTGATGTGAAGTTAGAAGTGACAGAAGAGTTCTTAAACCAAGCCACGGGATYGCCAACAGTTGGTCAGAAATGGTTCAAGAATGCGAAAGTGGAGGAGGTCCCTTGGATGTTATTGTTTACCTCATGMAAAATAACCATCTGTGAKCGAGGTATGCCGACTTCATTCTTGAAACCTAGATGGCATGATTTACTTGTTGTAGTGAAGCAATTCGTCACTTGTGAGGGTTKATTCAGACTGGTTTTCCTATATCATCTCCRCCTCCTTATGAGTTTTATTGACTTTCCATTGAATATGACCTACTACCTRCTTAGAAGTTTGTATAAAATGGGTAAACGGTTTAGGAAGAAGAAGTATGATTTGAGTTTATTCCATCATGGTTTAATTAAAATTATCCTCTTGCACCAGTTGCAATTACAAAATGATTATTGGGATGCATTCATTTCACAAAATGGCTTTGGCAACAGTGAATTGGGACAGGTAGATTGATCGGTCATTGTTGAAACCCTTGTGAACCCTACAATCTCTTCTCCACCGCTCCAGGCCTGTAATGTTTCCCGTAATAATGAACCCTCAACTTACCCTGATGTCACTCAACATGAAATCAACCGGGTTCGCATCCAAAGGATAGCACTAAAAATGTTAAAAAATCTACAGGAAAAAAGCTAAAGGGAAGTCTTGATGTTAATTTCAAGAACAAAAGGGCTAGTCATTTAATTTCTCGATGTGATCGAAATAAATTGAAACCCTGTGCAGACACAATTAACATGATTGAAGTGAGTGAAGACTCAGATTTAGAAATTGAGAAATTCTTGGCTGAAGAGGA
>JASDQU010107419.1:80033-91346 GCA_032191745.1 Picea mariana | reverse complement strand
CACCATCTCTACATACTGAGTTTCTAGTAGCAGTGCTTTTGAGGACCAAGGGCCCAATCTAAAGGAGTTACCGCCTCAATATGTAATTGTATCAGTTTAATTACCATTTTGTGATTCAAATCTCTTTTACAATAGTTAAGATGAATGCATAAGTGTGTTAATGATTTTATGTTGTTTGCGTACATAAGATATAAATTTATCTCAAGTATTAATGATTGTTGTTCCAACTTCCATTACTGTAGTTTGTTGCTTGACAGTTCCTCATATTTTCATACGCGTTGTTCCCTTTACTTAGATTCACATTTGTTGTTCCTTTAAATTAAGTTACATTTGGTGTTCCTTTCCATTAAAGTTACAATTACTGTTCCTTTCCACAGATAGAATAATTCGCTATTTCCTTTCCAACAATTTGATTCATAGTTGATAGTTAATTCTACAAGTCTTTATTTAGATTCAATTATTTTCTTTTAGTTAAATGAATTCAATGGATTAGTTAGTTCCTTTTCATTCACAACATGTTATTAATCAGATTTCAATTCTGTTAAGTAAGATCTTAGTCTCAGAATATTTAATGAACATTTGAGGAACTTGATTGTGGATGCACTCATATTTTCTTTAACTACGCGGTTTTAGCCTCTACGAGCTATCTGCATAGACTTTGTTGATATTCTTCAGATAAAATATGAATCCTCAGGTTGATAAATTAATGTTAAACTAAGGTTGTTTTCAGACATCTTTGGACCCTAACATTTTGGCATCGTTGCTGGGTAGAATGTCAAAGGTAGCATAGGTGGTGTCTCTAGAGGACCAGGTATTGAAGACGGAAGGTAAGAACCTACACAGGCAATAAGTAAGATGCTTATGCCAATGCTTACCTCTAGTTGACACTTAAGAGGTTATATAGGTGTTTCTTTTTGAATTTCTTTTTGCGTGAAGTGTGTATGCCTAAGAAGAGAGATCTTGAAAAAAAAAAAAACCCACCAAAAACTACCAAATCCTAGGGCTCGGTGCTCCCTGGGAGAAGCACGTTCATAGATGACATCATCTAAAAAGCTGAATCTCAAGCTTCGGTTGGACCTAGGAAAGGATATACCCAAATCCCTTAGGTATCCGTTTCACCAACTACAACCCATGCTGAGATTCATAGAAAAACTGAAGGGACTAAGCAAAGCTTTCAACCCCTCAACCCTTTAGACAAGGGAAATTCTTGTAATCTAGAGGAAGGAGAAGGAGAAACCAGTGAGGTTGCCAAGGCAGACTCATCACCACCCCCCAATCCTGAATCACCTGTGAAAGAAGAAGACATACCCAAAATCCCAGATAGAGGGAGTGCAATCAAATCCCCCAAGGGATCAAATAATAAACCACCTCGAATAGAAAACCCAGATCAAGAAATTCTTGAACATTTTTGGCACATTTTCGATCAAATGGCACAACCAAATCAGCAACATCCCTAGACTTCCACTTTGGAATATCCGATAGTTGATCCAATTGCTAAGGCCCTCATGAAAGCCATTCCCTTACATAATCTTCCAACCTTTCATGGATTAATTTCAGAAGACCCGGATGCATTCCTATTTGAATTTGATGTCCTATGTAGGGGTTATGATTACACCTCTCAACCCCAAAAACTAAACCTGTTCCCTTCCACTTTAAAAGGGGCAGCTTTGCGTTGGTTTATGGGATTGGGAGGTGGAACCATTAACTCATGGGATGAAATTAAACAAGCCTTCTTGACAAAATACCAGGATTATTATAGGACCAGGGACCTAAAAGATGAAATCTTTCAAATGACTGCAAAAAAAAACGAGACGTTAGAAGAATATGTCAAAAGATTCCAATATAATTTACAAAGGTCTCCTTATGGAGCATTACCATGTGAGGTGCTCAAAGCCACTTTGATAAAAGGAATGAAAGATGACCGGGTATGAACATTGAATTTAATGGGGAAGGGTGACATTGATCAATAAAATTATGATAACATCGTTCTATTGTGCTTCAAGTGCTCACGAGGAAGTACATGGACCAGATTAGGAACGTGAACTTCCCTCACCAGAAATAGCAACATTACCAATGGAGGTGTTACGCAAGCTGAAGTTGGTAATCTCTTAGAAAATTTCAAAACAGGTATTCTGAGCACTTTGACTACACAATTGGATGTATTTTAGGCCAAACAAAAACAAGCAGAAGAAGAATAGACTTTGGCCATATTTTTCCACAGATGCAGAAAAAATCATGGTCCAAGGGAATGTCCTTTGGATGTGGTTTGGTTCTGCGCTATTTGCACCAAGGATCACGCAATGGAACAATGCCCATCACACCTTGGACTGAAAGCTGTATTTAGAGAAGCAGAAGAGGAAACAAAACCATTATATCTGATGGCTCAACGTCGTTAATGGTAGGCTCACCCTCCAAATACACTCCAGGACCCCTCCTCTTTCTTTTCTAGACAGTATAATCAACAACAAAATTTTGGTAATGCATAGCAAAACCAACCATTTACTAATCAGAACTAGCAGCCCCAACAATACCCACCTGCAAATCCCACTTGGCCGAACCAACCACCTGCAAATCCCATCTGGCAGAATCAACCAATTGCATGTTCCGCCTATCCTAACTCACAATACCCCACCCACCCTGGAAAAACTCAAATAACATCCCCTACCCTTTGCAGTGGCCCAATACGACTACCCAAAACCCAAATTGGAACCAGAATTGGCAGCACCCCATGGGGATAAATAATCAACCCATAGGGATGGCCCCTCAAACCCAACCCACATTGCAAGCTCCACTCCAACTGCCCCAAAATCCTCAATCACAATTGTGCCCTCAATTACCATCCCAACCCCACCCAAATCCTAATAATAGACCGAATCAACTCATCCAGATTATGGATAATGGGGAAGAGGAGACCAACTCGGTAGGGTGCAATGAACTCCGATTGAGATCGGGGCATATAATCTCTCCTACAGAAAATAACGCTTTCCAAGAGAAGGAGAATGAAAATGACAAATAACCAGCAATAACACCCTCGACTGTGGTAATAATGGAAGAAACCGAGTAGGGGGGAAACACAGTCGAGTCACAAGATCCTGATAAGGATGTAACTCCTTCCCCTCCGTTCCCCAAAATATTGATGATAGAAAAAAATACTGTGTATCCTAACTTCAAAAATGTAGGGGAACTAAAGAATGTATATGTCAATATCCCACTCCTTCAGGCTCTGCAAGACATTCCGATTTATGCAAAGATGATCAAGGAACTATGTGGGAGGAAGCATGTTAGGAAAATTAAAAATTCACCATCAACAATTCACATAGTAGGAGCCATGTATGATCTAATTCTAGGTAGACAAGAACCAATCAAATATGCAGATCCAGGGAACCCCATAGTAATAGTTCAGATCCATGGCTGTTCTTTTCCAAATACACTAGTTGATTTGGGGGCGGCCATCAATATCCTGACTATGGAAACCTGCAACACCTTGGTTTTTGACTCCTTCGAACACACCCCAATTATGTTACAATTGGTTGATCGATCAATGGTTAGACCAGTCGACACACTACATGATATATCAATCTTAGTCGACTCTTGGGAATATCCAGTGGATTTCCTCATCATCAACCCAAGAAGTGGACTCGAAGGGAATCCATTGATACTGGGCAGACCATGGATTGCAATAGTTGATGTGTACATAGGATGACGAACGAGTAATATGAAAATTGATAGAGGAGGTGTCACAAAAAATCTAATCTTCTATCCTCCAACCAATCCAAGCCCGGATTTCATATATCCACAATTTCCACCACCATGGTATTCGGAAAAGGAATTACGAGCCCCTCTCACACTGGAAGAAGCTCTTAGACTCAAGAACCAGTTAGAGGATGACGTAATCAGTGGGTTTATTAACAACCCAACCATCATAAGTAATCCGACATGCCAGATGCTCCAAGTTGTTCTAGACTGTGAAGCATAGGGAGATTCTCTGGAAGATTTCATGGAACAACAAATCCTGACTATCGTCTTCATAATAACAAATCCATTGAGATTTCACCAAGGAGGTATCTGAACATTAATGCCAATTTAGATGAGCAACAACAACAAAAGCTAATTCAAGTCCTCTCTAAATACCAACAAGCTTTTGCCTAGGAGTATTTTGACATGAAAGGTATTGATTCACAACTCTACACACACCACATTTATATTGAGAAAGATGCCTGACCTATCTGACAGCCGTAGAGAAGACTGAATCCCCACCTGAGGGATATTTTTAAAGAAGAACTACAAAATATGTTGGACTTAGATTTTATATATCCTATATCAGATAGTTGGTGGGTTTCCCCATTAGTGATCATCCCCAAGAAAAATGGGAAATGGCGAATCTGTGTCGACTACAAGGAACTTAATATAGCCACTCAAAAGGACCACTTCCCCTTACCTTTCATCGACCAGGTCCTGGATACTTTGGTAGGAAATAAGCTCTTTTCTTTCCTAGATGGTTTTAGTGGCTACAATCAGATCCAGATTGTCCTAGAAGATCAAGATAAAACTACATTCACATGCCCTGGGGTACCTTTGCATACATAGTATTTCCCTTTGGACTTTGCAATGCTCTAGCCAAATTCCAAAGGGCCATCCTGAGCATATTCAGTGATTTCTTCAGTGAAGGGCTTGAAGTTTACATGGATGAATTTACTCCTTATGGCAATGACTTCGATCAAGAACTAAATAATATAGAGAAGGTACTAGAACGGTGCATTGCTACCAGGTTATGTTTAAGCAACAAAAAATGTCACATGATGATGATGAAAGGTGTGGTACTAGGAAATTATATTTCTGCAGATGGAATTAGAGTATATCCAACAAAAATAGAGGTAATCCTTGATTTACCTACACCACACACACAAACTAAGGTACGCAGTTTCCTTGGCACTTCAGGATACTATCGTAGATTTATTGAAAATTTTACAAGAACCGCTGCGCCTTTACATGCTATGATTGGTAATGTGGAGTTTTAGTGGTCTGACAAGTGTGATGTGGCATTTGTAGGACTCAAGAAGCTGATATCGACAACTTCGATGTTGAGGGGACCAAATTGGAAAATACCATTTCACATCTCCACTGATGCATCATATATTGCCATAGGTGTTATCCTTGGATAGGAAGAAGACAAGAAACCCTACACCATTTATTTTACTAGCAAGAATCTTTCTCCAATTGAACTTAATTATACATTAACAGAAAAAGAATTTTTATCTGTTATACATGCCATCAATAAATTTTGTCATTATATAACATGCTATCCAGTTATTCTGTATACTAATCATTCCGCTATTAAATATCTAGCTAATAAACCGATTACTAATGGACGGGTCACTCGGTGGTTATTACTATTGCAGGAATTTGACATCACCATCAAAGATCGACCCGGGAGAGAAAATCTTGTCACAAACTTCCTGTCCTGCATACCCAAAACAGATGACTCCTTAATAGTTGAAGATCAATTTCCAGATGAGCATCTATTTGTCATCACCACAAATCCAACTTGGTACACTGATGTGGCAAATTATCTGAAAGCGGGAAAATTTTCAGCATATCTATCATCAAGGGAAAGAAAATTGATTGTCCAACATAGTGCACGATTCACTTGGCTCAGTGGATATCTCTTCCACAGAGGAGCTGATCTCCGGATCCACAAATGCATACAAGAGGACGAAATATATGACATACTAAAGGCAGAACATGATGAGCCCTGTGGTGGGCATTTTGTAGACCATGGTGGGCATTTTGTAGACCACAGGACTGGACACCAAATTTTACAGATGGGCTACTATTGGCCCTCAATATTCATAGATGCAAAGAAATATGTCCGGACCTGCGACAATTGTCAGCGGATGGGAAAACCAGGTCAGGCTGATGGAATTCCCTTTAAAGCACAAGTAGTCGCTGAACCATTTGAGATATGGGCACTAGACTTTGTTGGCCCCTTCAATCCAAAGTAAAATTAGAAGGCCTATATTCTAGTCGCAACAGACTACATGACCAAATGGGCAGAGGCAGAAGCCTTACCAAATGCAATAAAAGAAGTAGTCATCAAATTTCTTTTTAAATTATTTGTACGCTATGGACTACCCAGGGAAGTAATCACTAATGGGGGGTCACAATTTACAATTCATAGAATCACTAACACCCTGGAAAATTATCACATTAAGCACATAGTTACTTCTCCATACCACCCACAGGAAAACGAGCAAGTGGAAAGCACCAATAAGGTCCTGGAAGCAATCCTGACAAAGACTATCTCAATAAACCAACAAAATTGGGCTACTGATCTCCCAAATGCCTTATGGGCTTATCGCACAACATGGCATAACACCACTGGATAATCTCCTTATCATCTAGTCTATGGTAAATAACCCATATTCCCAATCGAGTTTGAGATCAAGACCCTAAGGATGGTCCAGGAAATTGGACTGGATCTAACAGAAGCACATAAACAATGCCTTCAGCGACTCAACAAATTGGATGAAGCATGCCTATCTATTGTGGAGCGCACAACTGTTATTCAGCAACAGAGAGTGACCTAGCATGACAAACATATCAATAAGAAATAATTCAAGAAAAGTGATTGGACACTTCTCTATGATTCCATATTTCAGGATTTTCTGGGAAAATTACAGACACGGTGGCTGGGACCATATGAAATTAATGAAGTACATGATAATGGCACGGTCACTTTAAGCACCATCGATGGGTCTAGATATCCATTTTTGGTTAATGGACATTGGCTACGACTTTACCATCAACTGCCCTCAAAAGAATCTTTCTACCAGGAAGTAAGTAAGGACCCTACCGTTCAGATTTTGGCTGGTTGGGAAGGTAACCCAACCACACCACTTCATAAATGATGATTTTTTTTGACACTGTACATATTGTATATAGTTTTTTTATAGATCTAATTGAGTTGTTAGTTTTGTTTTTTAGTTTTATGAAATTCACTTTGGAAAATAAGAACTAGGGAAGATGACTGTAATGTACACAATTAACACTCTTTTCTATTCCRTAATCTTGCTTTATCTTATCACACGGACCCTGTCTTTCACAGAAAAATGAAYATGTCATGTTTCGCAACAGTGATTGAGAAACTATAATGAACTCATGACATCAACAGACCATCCAATACTTGATCCTGAAATAAACTGACCCATAATAATTGAATGAATTTAGTTGATGACTAATCGACCTTAGATTCAACAAAAATATATTTCCATGGGAAGTTTCCAAAATTACCTATTCAGATGGTTAAAAAAATTAATTAACAGATGCCATCCCCTGTTGCGATTTTTGTTCCTTGAGTGTAGTTGCTTTTCATTTGAACATAACAGTTGTCGTTCCCTTCGCATGATTGTTGTTCCTTTGAGTATCGTTGTTGTTCATTTGAACGGAACAACTGTCGTTCCCTTCGCGTTATTGTTGTTCCTTTGAGTATTGTTGTTGTTCATTTGAATGGAACAATTGCCATTCCCTTTGCGCAATTGTCGTTCCTTTGAGTATCATTTCTGTTCATTTTTTTGTTCCTTCGGATTGCGTTGTGCATTCTAAAAAGGAACAACTGTTGTTCCTTCTGCGTTTCCCCCCCATTGTCGTTCCTTTCCCTCTTGTTGTTAAAACAATTAGCCATTCTTTTGGGAAATGACTTTCACTAATTAATTTTTACCAGCATTATTTCTAATTATCATAACAACGATCTATCATTATTTTGTGGACTATCTCTCATACCTTATCAATTTTTTTTTGGATTAATTTCTTCAAAATATCTTAAATCTTGTTCATAATCGATAACCACCATAGTTTGTTTCTTTTCCCTTTATACATACAAATATACTTGAATGATAATTCACCTTCATATAATAAAGAATCTTAAGCACACTTTTACTTGGAATCCTTACACTTCTTTATGCCATCACTTACTCTTAAGGAGTAGATGAGCCTCCCTTAATAGAATTCTAAAAAAAATAATAAGAATAAAAACAAAATGAATATAAATAATAAAATTCTCCCACAAAGAATAGGGGGTCTCATCACGAGCCAACCTACCATGATCATAGGATAATAATGTAAGTGAAATTCCCACTATGGCTACCACACCAGGGCAATGGCCTTTGACATTTTTTTCGTTAAAGGACAAGGGGTCTCATCACGAGCTGGCTTGTTCACTTAAGTTACAATCTAGTGAGTGGCATTATCATCATCTGGCTACCAAACCAGGATAGTGGTCTTGTCGGGAAAGACACTTCAAATATTTATTAAGGATACGGGCTCATCTATGGGTTAAAATTCAACCCTGTCGAGGATATGGATGCCTGCTGGCAGTAGTGGCTCTGCCTTTGGTATGGAATTTTACCTTAAAAACACCAAGTTTCTATGTGTCTCTAGATTTCCTTTAGTCAATAACAAGGCTATGAGTTCGGTTATATTCAATAACTCAGGAAAAGTAACAACATTATGATATGTGGAATATTTTTAAATGAACAGACTTAATTTATTCATCTTATTTTTTTCCTTAAAACATTTTGAACATAGGTACAAAAATTTGAATTTCCCACGAAAAATGACTATCATTTATGATTACTGTTAAAAATGTTTTTTGGAAATTATTTATGACTGTCCCCCATCGGCGACGACAGTGTAATTATTACATCTCACTTGAAATACCTACACTCATTACATTCGCCTATGCTGACAGTTGAGGTTGACCTTTACATTAATGAGGGGAGTGGATGCTCAACACGTTTTCTGATAAGATCATAATGATTATAATAAATGAAAAACCCACATTTTTATACACTCGTTGTTCTCTGATATTTTCTATTTTTGGTAATATTTCCTCCAAGCTGGTCTAACCAAGTTTGCAACCAGGAACGATAGTCGTTCACATTTTCTCATAGAAATATGGGTGGCCGAAGTGTGCGCAGGGAGCCAACATTACTACAGGTAACTGAGGAGGCTAGAAAAATTCTACAATGTCTAGAGTGGACGGAGTACTTAAACCAGTTGTAAGGATATGATACGAACATCACACTTGAATTCTTTCAGAACTCGCAGGGAGAAATCTCCATGGTTCGAGACATACGAATTCCAGTTACTTCGGAAATTGTAGCAAAGGTTACAGGTCTCCCTAATTCAGGAATTCAATGGACAGGACTATATACAATGCTCAAAGAAGCTGTAGAATCCTTCGTAGACCCTGGAAAGGAATTGGAAAAAAAGGGAAAGGGACTTAACCCCAACACTCTCAGCGAACCATGAAAAGAACTAGCAGGGGTAATTCAGAGGTACATCAAATGTGATGGATGATACGATGTAATCCGACCACGCCACCTCAAACTATTAGTGACACTCAAATAACGGTTAGTAATCAATCTACCATTTTTTCTAAATGCCATGTTACATGAGGTTTCTTTAAGAACAAAGAAATCCAAAGATTTCGTTACTATCATCAATCACCATGGATTAGTTAAACTGATAGTAAATAAGGCTATGAGTCAAACTCAATTAACCTAGGGTGATCTTATTGAGGCCAATAGACCTCTACAACTATAACAACCTAAATTATATCATGAAGACCCACCACAGGAAATTGAAGAGATACATGAAGGGGAGACCACTACCCAAATAGAAGTTCCACCTACTCAACCTAAGGTCGAAGCATACCCCATCCAAATTACAGAGACTCAAACCTCACAAACAAAGACACTAATGAGAAATAGAAAAAGAGCAACGAATGCTCCTAAAGCCCCCATTGAGAGGAAGAGGAGAAGAAGACGGACAAGACAGCCTAAAGAAATTCAGGAAATAACCGAGAAAATTCAAGAGATGACTGAAGAAATTCAAGACACAACAAAACAACTTGAAGAAATTCAAAACATTACAGATCAATCTTTATAGGAAAATGTTCAGGAAATTGAGCAGGCAGAACAAACCTCACAAGGAAATAGTCAGGAAGGCACCCAACCAGCATTGGAGAACCTGAAAAAACAATTTTTGAAAATCTATAAGATAGAAATAGCTCAGGTTTTAGGGAGTTTAGGGACCTCAATTGACAAAGATACCAATAGGCTAGAAGAATACCAAGAATGAGCCTCTCCTTCAAGACCTACTGAATATTTTCTTGAGATTGAAATGTCATTCCCAGAAGACACAACACAGGAAGAACCTCATCCTGAGGTAAGAATCCCTCTTCAACAGACAGAGCACTTGGAAGGAAAAGAGGAACAACTACCTGCCAACTAGAATGAAGAAGACATTGAGACCCCTCATAAACAAAAATTAGGCAAAATCCATAGGAGAATCATAAAGATAAAAAAGGAAAACAAGCTATTGAAGAAAATGGCTCAAAAGGTTGAAGTATTAAGGCAGAAAGTTGGAAAACTTGGGGAAATTATTAAAGAATTAAGAAAACAGCTAGAACAAGTTGATAAGGCTTATAAAAGAAAGAAAAACAAAAGGCCCGGAGTGTAAGGAAGAAACCCTCTTCCTAAAAGAGCATTCACTACAAACTCTATGGAGACAGACAAACCCTGAAGAAATAATGACAGCAGAAGAAACACTTCCTACAAAAACAATTGATGTTGAGGTACAAATAGATACCCTAGTCTCAGAGGAACTAGCTCAATCCCTTGAGCATGATGCCACCATTAGGATATTGGAGGAAGAATTTATGCATTCCCAACAAAGATTGATTCAAAACATAAATGAATTGATGACTATGGAAGAACATCAAGCATCTCAGTCTTAGGAACATAGTGCTATCGTTGATAGACTGGAAGTAGAGCTTATACAAGCCCAACAAGCATTAATTCAATCCAGAGATGAGATGGATGTTATGGAAGAATATCAAACATCTTAGTCTCAAGAACAAAATGCCATCATTGATAGGCTAAAGGCAGATCTTACACAAGCCCAACAAGCATTGGCTCAACCCAGAGAGGAGATGGTCACTATGGATGAACATCAAAAGGTTGTTAAACAACTAAATAGCATATCAACAATAGAAAGTGAGACTTATGCTGAGATCACTAGAACCCAAGGGAAGGTGAAGAAGGTACAAAACCAATTGGAAAAATCTTTGGAGCAAATCAAAGACATTTGTGATATCTACACTGATGCAATCAACTGCAGAGCTCCTGCCACCAATTATAATTTACTCTTACTGGAACATTACCTATTGTTGAGGGTGAAATCCATCAGAGTAGGTAAACCAATTACATTTACCACTATCCCTGATTTTGTTTCATGTTTCAGAGAGTAGGA
>JASDQU010107419.1:65158-79983 GCA_032191745.1 Picea mariana | reverse complement strand
ACCAAATGCAATAAAAGAAGTAGTCATCAAATTTCTTTTTAAATTATTTGTACATTATGAACTAACCAGGGAAGTAATCACTAATGGGGGGTCACAATTTACAACTCATAGAATCACTAACACCCTATAAAATTATCACATTAAGCACATAGTTACTTCTCCATACCACCCACAGGAAAACGAACAAGTAGAAAGCACCAATAAGGTCCTGGAAGCAATCCTGACAAAGACTGTCTCAATAAATCGACAAAATTGGGCTACTGATCTCCCAAATGCCTTATGGGATTATCGCACAACATGGCGTAACACCACTGGATAATCTCCTTATCATCTAGTCTATGGTAAATAACCCATATTCCCAATCGAGTTTGAGATCAAGACCCTAAGGATGGTCCAGGAAATTGGACTGGATCTAACAGAAGCACATAAACAACACCTTCAGCGACTCAACAAATTGGATGAAGCATGCCTATCTACCGTGGAGCGCACAACTGTTATTCAACAACAGAGAGTGACCTAGCACGACAAACATATCAATAAGAAATAATTCAAGAAAAGTGATTGGACACTTCTCTATGATTTCATATTTCAGGATTTTCTGGGAAAATTACAGACACGGTGGCTGGGACCATATGAAATTAATGAAGTACATGATAATGGCACGGTCACTTTAAGCACCATCGATGGGTTTGGATCTCCATTTTTGGTTAATGGACACTGGCTACGACTTTACCATCAACTGCCCTCAAAAGAATCTTTCTACCAGGAAGTAAGTAAGGACCCTACTGTTCAGATTTTGGCTGGCTGGGAAGGTAACCCAACCACTCCACTTCATAAATGATGATTTTTTTTGACACTGTACATACTGTATATAGTTTTTTTATGGATCTAATTGAGTTGTTAGTTTTCTTTTTTAGTTTTATGAAATTCACTTTGGAAAATAAGAACTAGGGAAGATGACTGTAATGTACACAATTAACACTCTTTTCTATTCCGTAATCTTGCTTTATCTTATCACACGGACCCTGTCTTTCACAGAAAAATGAATATGTCATGTTTCGCAACAGTGATTGAGAAACTATAATGAACTCATGACATCAACAGACCATCCAATACTTGATCCTGAAATAAACTGACCCATAATAATTGAATGAATTTAATTGATGACTAATCGACCTTAGATTCAACAAAAATATATTTCCATGGGAAGTTTCCAAAATTACCTATTCAGATGGTTAAAAAAATTAATTAACAGATGCCATCCCCTGTTGCAATTTTTGTTCCTTGAGTGTAGTTTCTTTTCATTTGAACAGAACAACTGTCATTCCCTTCACATGATTGTTGTTCCTTTGAGTATCGTTGTTGTTCATTTGAACGGAACAACTGTCGTTCCCTTCGCGTGATTGTTGTTCCTTTGAGTATTGTTGTTGTTCATTTGAATGGAACAATTGCCATTCCCTTTGCGTAATTTTCATTCCTTTGAGTATCATTGTTTTTCATTTTGTTGTTCCTTCGGATCGCGTTGTGCATTCTAAAAAGGAACAACTGTTGTTCCTTCTGCGTTTTCCCCCCATTGTCGTTCCTTTCCCTCTTGTTGTTAAAACAATTAGCCATTCTTTTGGGAAACGACTTTCACTAATTAATTTTCACCAGCATTATTTCTAATTATCATAACAACGATCTATCATTATTTTGTGGACTATCTCTCATACCTTATCAAATTTTTTTTTGGATTAATTTCTTCAAAATATCTTAAATCTTGTTCATAATCGATAACCACCATAGTTCGTTTCTTTTCCCTTTATACATACAAATATAATTGAATGATAATTCACCTTCATATAATAAGGAATCTTAAGCACACTTTTACTTGGAATCCTTACACTTCTTTATGCCATCACTTACTCTTAAGGAGTAGATGAGCCTCCCTTAATAGAGTTCTAAAAAAATAATAATAATAAAAACAAAATGAATATAAATAATAAAATTATCCCACAAAGAATAGGGGGTCCCATCATGAGCCAACCTACCATGATCATAGGATAATAATGTAAGTGAAATTCCCACTATGGCTACCACACCAGGGCAATGGCCTTTGACATTTTTTTCGTCAAAGGACAAGGGGTCTCATCACGAGCTGGCTTGTTCACTTAAGTTACAATCTAGTAAGTGGCATTATCATCATCTGGCTACCAAACCATGATAGTGGTCTTGTCGGGAAAGACAATTCAAATATTTATTAAGGATACGGGCTCATCTATGGGTTAAAATTCAACCCTGTCGAGGCTATGGATGCCTGCTGGTAGTAGTGGCTCTGCCTTTGGTATGGAATTTTACCTTAAAAACACCAAGTTTCTATGTGTCTCTAGATTTCCTTTAGTCAATAACAAGGCTATGAGTTCGGTTATATTCAATAACTCGGGAAAAGTAACAACATTATGATATGTGGAATATTTTTAAATGAACAGACTTAATTTATTCATCTTATTTTTTTCCTTAAAACATTTTGAACATAGGTACAAAAATTTGAATTTCTCACGAAAAATGACTATCATTTATGATTACTGTTAAAAATGTTTTTTGGAAATTATTTATGATTGTCCCCCATTGGTGACGGCAACGTAATTATTACATCTCACTTGAAATACCTACACTCATTACATTTGCCTACGCTGACGGTCGAGGTCGACCTTTACATTAATGAGGGGAGTGGATGCTCAACACGTTTTCTGATAAGATCATAATGATTATAATAAATGAAAAACCCACATTTTTATACACTCATTGTTCTCTGATATTTTCTATTTTTGGTAATATTTCATCCAAGCTGGTCTAACCAAGTTTGCAACCAGGAACGATAGTCGTTCACATTTTCTCATAGAAAGATGGGTGGCCGAAGTGTGCGAAGGGAGCCAACATTACTACAGGTAACTGAGGAGGCTAGAAAAATTCTACAACGTCTGGAGTGGATGGAGTACTTCAACCAATTGTAAGGATATGATATGAACATCACACTTGAATTCTTTCAGAACTCGCAGGGAGAAATCTCCATGGTTCGAGACATACGAATTCCAGTTACTTCGGAAATTGTAGAAGAGGTTATAGGTCTCCCTAATTCAGGCATTCAATGGACAGGAATATATACAACGCTCAAAGAAGCTGTAGAATCCTTCGTAGACCCTGGAAAGGAATTGGAAAAAAAGGGAAAGGGACTTAACCCCAACACTCTCAACGAACCATGAAAAGAACTGGCAGGGGTAATTTAGAGGTACATCAAATGTGATGGATGATATGATGTAATCTGACCATGCCACCTCAAACTACTAGCGACACTCAAACAACGGTTAGTAATCAATCTACCATTTTTTCTAAATGCCATGTTACATGAGGTTTCTTTAAGAACAAAGAAATCCAAAGATTTCATTACTATCATCAACCACCATGGATTAGTTAAACTGATAGTAAATAAGGCTCTGAGTCAAACTCAATTAACCTGGGGTGATATTATTGAGGCCAATAGACCTCTACAACTATAACAACCTGAATTATATCATGAAGACCCACCACAGGAAATTGAAGAGATACATGAAGGGGAGACCACTACCCAAATAGAAGTTCCACCTACTCAACCTAAGGTCGAAGCATACCCCATCCAAATTACAGAGACTCAAACCTCACAAACAAAGACACTAATGGGAAAGAGAAAAAGAGCAACAACTGCTCTTAAAGCCCCCATTGAGAGGAAGAGGAGAAGAAGACGGACAATACAGCCTAAAGAAATTCAAGAAATAACCGAGAAAATTCAAGAGACGACTAAAGAAATTCAAGACACAACAAAACAACCTGAAGAAATTTAGAACATTACAGAGCAATCTTTATAGGAAAATGTTCAGGAAATTGAGCAGGCAGAACAAACCTCACAAGGAAACAGTCAAGAAGGCACCCAACCAGCATTGGAGAACTTGAAAAAACAATTTTTGAAAATCTATGAGATAGAAATAGCTCAGGTTTTAGGGAGTTTAGGGACCTCAATTGAAAAAGATACCAATAGGCTAGAAGAATACCAAGAACGAGCCTCTCCTTCAAGACCTACTGAATATTTTCCTGAGATTGAAATGTCGTTCCCAGAAGACACAACATAGGAAGAACCTCATCCTGAGGTAAGAATCCCTCTTCAACAGACAGAGCACTTGGAAGGAAAAGATGAACAACTACCTGCCAACTAGAATGAAGAAGACATTGAGACCGCTCATAAACAAAAATTAGGCAAAATCCATAGGAGAATCAGAAAGCTAAAAAAGGAAAACAAGCTATTGAAGAAAATGTCTCAAAAGGTTGAAGTATTAACGCAAAAAGTTGGCAAACTCAGGGAAATTATTAAAGAATTAAGAAAACAGCTAGAACAAGTTGATAAGGCTTATAAAAGAAAGAAAAATAAAAGGCCCAGAGTGCAAGGAAGAAACCCTCTTCCTAAAAGAGAATTCACTACAAACTCTATGGAGACAGACAAACCCTGAAGAAATAATGACAGCAGAAGAAACACTTCCTACAAAAACAATTGATGCTGAGGTACAAACAAATACCCTAGTCTCAGAGGAACTAGCTCAATCCCTTGAGCATGATGCCACCATTAGGATATTGGAGGAAGAATTTATGCATTACCAACAAAGATTGATTCAAAACATAAATGAATTGATGACTATGGCAGAACATCAAGCATCTCAGTCTCAGGAACATAGTGCTATCGTTGATAGACTGGAAGCAGAGCTTATAAAAGCCCAGCAAGCATTAATTCAATCCAGAGATGATATGGATGCTATGGAAGAATATCAAACATCCTAGTCTCAAGAACAAAATGCCATCATTGATAGGCTAAAGGCAGATCTTACACAAGCCCAACAAGCATTGGCTCAACCCAGAGAGGAGATGGTCACTATGCCTGAACATCAAAAGGTTGTTAAACAACTAAATAACATATCAACAATAGAAAGTGAGACTTATGCTGAGATCACTAGAACCCAAGGGAAGGTGAAGAAGGTACAAAACCAATTGGAAAAATCTTTGGAGCAAATCAAAGACATTTGTGATATCTACACTGATGCAATCAACTGTAGAGCTCCTGCCACAAATTATAATTTACTCTTACTGGAACATTACCTATTGTTGAGGGTGAAATCCATCAGAGTAGGTAAACCAATTACATTTACCACTGTCCCTGATTTTGTTTCATGTTTCAGAGAGCAGGAAGAGAAGGTACAATACTTCTTGTGTGAGTTATACTTCCATAACTTCATCTTGGAAAATGACAGAGAAGATAACCCCGGTCCCTTTATTGGAGACATACAATTTTAGGCATTCCTGTCCTTTACTAAAAACCAAGTCAGATGGGGTAAAGCTCACAAAAACTTCATAAAGAGGGAAACTGGGTTAGATCTCTAGATCAGAGGGGAGCCCCCAAAGTCCTTTTCTGTCATTATGCAACATAGAACCTTCATGAAAAGGGGGGGGGTCGTGGAATATTTAGCCCCCATCCATAGACAAGTCATACGTTCAGGCATCATATATTTTAGATAACTCAAAGAATAAGCTCTTGCTAATTCTAAGATGATATGGGATGCATCCTCCAGTGAATTCAAAAGTAGGGAACCCTTTGGGTTCATGAATTTCTTTGTAGCTACCTACAGAGTGGAAAGGTATTATAGAATTCTCTAGGAGGAAGGGTCTGCTTGGATTGGGTGTAGACACAATCCCCCTATCATTTGGTTTCCTCCATAAAGTTACCAGAAGGATTATCAAATTAATAATAAGAGAGAGGGTGTTGCTTTTGTAGAGCTCAAAAGAAGTAATGGGTTCAGGAGACCTGGTGAACCAACTTTTCCTCATAGCATCATTGCTTTACATGTAAGATCTCAGCTTGCATGAGGACATGCAAGAAGGTAAGATGGGGGGTATGTTGGGTTATGAAAAAGGTACAAATATCCTCCTTATTCCCGCAGTTCATGATATAATATTGATTGAATTTTCTATTAACTAGGGATAAATAGGATAGAAAATGATTAATATGTCTTCTAGCGATATTATTGAAGTTATATTAAATAGATTATAAAATAAGATTGGAATTGTTTGATTCTGTTACAAGAATGGATAAATATTGTCAAAACTGAGATAGAAAAGGATATATTGAAGATGCGTAAGCTATTGGAGGTTGAGGAATTTTGGCGCAAAGCAGTTTTGAAGATCATTGATTTTCTATATTGTAACTTTATAATAGTAAAGCAATCATCCTCAGGATGGCTTAATTTACCTAGATTATTGTAATATATAGAGGGTAATAGATCCTGAAAGGATAAGCTAAGAGTTGTATCCAAGTATTCAGAACTCAGAATTACTTTGCGCAACAGTTTTTGTAAATGTTGTAACAATTATGGAATCAATAAAAGCTTTGAACATTTTCACCATCNATATTTAGCCCCCATCCATAGACAAGTCATACGTTCAGGCATCATATATTTTAGATAACTCAAAGAAGAAGCTCTTGCTGATTCTAAGATGATATGGGATGCATCCTCCAATGAATTCAAAAGTAGGGAACCCTTTGGGTTCATGAATTTCTTTGTAGCTACCTACAGAGTGGAAAGGTATTATAGAATGCTCTAGGAGGAAGGGCCTGCTTGGATTGGGTGCAGACACAATCCCCCTATCATTTGGTTTCCTCCATAAAGTTACCAGAAGGATTATCAAATTAATAATAAGAGGGAGGATGTTGCTTTTGTAGAGCTCAAAAGAAGTAATGGGTTCAGGAGACCTGGTGAACCAACTTTTCCTCCTTATAGCATCATTGCTTTACATGTAATATCTCAGCTTGCATGAGGACATGCAAGAAGGTAAGTTGGGGGGTATGTTGGGTTATGAAAAAGGTACAAATATCCTCCTTATTCCCGCAGTTCATGATATAATATTGATTGAATTTTCTGTTAACTAGGGATAAATAGGATAGAAAATGATTAATATGTCTTCTAGCGATATTATTGAAGTTATATTAAATATATTATAAAATATGATTGGAATCGTTTGATTATGTTACAAGAATGGATAAATATTGTCAAAACCGAGATAGAAAAGGATATATTGAAGATGCGTAAGCTATTGGAGGTTGAGGAATTTTGGCGCAAAGAAGTTTTGAAGATGATTGATTTTCTATATTGTAACTTTATAATAGTAAAGCAATCCTCCTCAGGATGGCTTAATTTACCTAGATTATTGTAATATATAGAGGGTAATAGATCCTGAAAGGATAAGCTAAGAGTTGTATTCAAGTATTCAGAACTCGGAATTACTTTGCGCAACAATTTTTGTAAATGTTGTAACAATTATGGAATCAATAAAAGCTTTGAACATTTTCACCATCTCTACATACTGAGTTTCTAGTAGCAGTGCTTCTGAGGACCAAGGGCCTAGTCTAAAGGAGTTACTGCCTCAATCTGTAATTGTATCAATTTAATTCATGTTTTGTGATTCAAATCTCTTTTACAATAGTTAAGATGAATGCATAAGTGTGTTAATGATTTTATGTTGTTTGCGTACAAAAGATAGACATTTCTCTCAAGTGTTAATGATTGTTGTTCCAACTTCCATTACTGTAGTTTGCTTATTGAAAGTTCCTCACATTTTCATACGTGCTATTCCCTTTACTTAGATTCGCATTTGTTGTTCCTTTCAATTAAGTTACATTTGTCATTCCTTTCAATTAAAGTTACAATTATTGTTCCTTTCCACAGATAGAATAATTCGCTATTTCCTTTCCAGCAATTTGATTCATAGTTGATAGTTAATTCTGCAAGTCTTTATTTAGATTCAATTATTGCCTTTTAGTTAAATGAATTCAACAGATTAGTTAGTTCCTTTTCATTCACAACATGTTATTAATCATATTTCAATTCTGTTAAGTAAGATCTTAGTTTCAGAATCTTTAATGAACATTTGAGGAACTTGATTGTGGATTAACTCAGATTTTCTTTAACTATGTGATTTTAGCCTCTATGAGCTATCTGCATAGACTTTGCTGATATTCTTGAGATAAAAGAAGAATCCTCGGGTTGATAAATTAATGTTAAACTAAGGTTTTTTTTAGACATATTTAGACCCCAACACCATACTTTCCACCACTTCATCCCAGTATTGGGCATTTTCGGTGAAGACCTGATCTTCGAATTTGTCATGGGCGTATGGCCAGCAGGATGACACTTGCGATGCGTGCTTCAAGACTAGACCCATTGGGTCATGTTTGTGGAAATGACCAGTCTAGAGTCATAAATCCAATTGGATCAGTCCTTCCTACTTGGCTTGAGCGGTGTCTTTTACTAGGTAGAAACCTATATGGAATCCATAAGGTATAAATGAATGCTTCTTATATTTCACCAGGGTAGTGTTGTAACCTTGCAGGATGGTATAGTAGCATATTTCCCCCACAAAAATTCATTCGGGGACATGTGTTGGTAGGAGATGAGGTGCTCCAATGGCCTTGAATACCCTAATGTAGGTATCGCGTTCGTCTAGATACTAGTGGCCAACTTTTGCTATCACCTTTTTTTCCATAGCCGATAGCCTCATACAATCCTTCTTGAAAAGAATAAAATGAATGTGCGTGATGAATTCATCGCAGATGAGGGAGTATGATTTTTTGTACCTGTTCTCCCATAAGACATTGAAATATAAATGGACCGGGAGTTCTGAGATGTGCCAGCTCAAGTTCATTCCGACAAAGACATTTCTGGCACAGATGACGCCCAATAAATAAGAAGCCATGTAGAAGGATGGAGTCTCTCCTTCTTTCGGTGTCTAAGCCTATTGTATGCAAATGCTCAGCTACATGGAAATGATGGCACCCCAGTTAAAACCTCTCCCGGAAATGGCTACTTTGTGAGCTAGAGGCATTCATGACTTTGAAAATATGTAGTCTTTCTCCCCATACAACCGACAGTTGAGGGCCATTAGATAGATATACGAATCCATTAAGTTGGCCATTTGGTACCAGCCAGAGGTCCGATTGGTGTATTTTTTGTCCTCTCTCCACCATCAATCCATCACCTAGCCGATGTCATGGCTCTCATATAATTTTACGACAAAATCAATGTTCAAATTTTCCTTCGGGTCTCTGAGCTTGTAATAATTTTGCACCTCTACCAGAAGGAAAACCTCGACACACTCTCCATTGTTGTTGTTGATCAAGAATTTATGTGTGTCTGTATGGTCGATGAGCCACTTTAGGAGTTCTATGCAAGGGAAAACTAGAGTTCTGCTGGCCACCATGTGCAGGTACGATTTTCGGATGTTCGAAAAAACTTCGTCGTCGAGGTTCCTCATATCAGGGTCGTTGTGCGAGATATATTCTGGAAATTCTTCCCGCCTGATCTTATTGAAGAGTTCTCCCCAGTGTGGGAGTACTGCCTTGGTCCCTTTGTCTTCCTCTATGTCTCCAAATGCCCGAGGTTGATTAAAACCATTATTTGTATATGTCCTAATGACCGGATCCGGCCTTGGAGCAAATTCTAATTGCTTTCTGGCAGCTAGGGAAGAGCCTTCTCCTACCTCTGGTTCTTTTAGTTTCGGCGCCCTTGGCAACTTATTGGTGGTTGATTTTCTTGGAGGCATTGTTCCTACAATCGAAACGATCTTTTAGGGCCTATGTATAGAGTGACATTGGATAAAAATGTATATATGAAGTGAAAACACATAAAATCCAGACTGATACATACTTGTAACGCTTGCTAAACCTTGTTGTTTGATACTCACGGTATCTCAGAAGCTTTTGAATTGCTCGTCTCACTCCTATGGATGCTCTGAAACTCATTTGTGTATAGAATGGTCTTGTTTATAATGGCTCAAGAGAATTTAAACTGGGAAGAGATTACCATGTTGCATTGAACAATTAATTCGGTTGATGAGTAAAATTCAAACAAATCTACCACCAAATCTCTGCAATTTAATTCATCGTGGGTTGATGATGAAGCAACAGAGGGTGATGTTTTCTATCAGTGATTTCAAATGGCCTTTTGATTCGCATACAAAGTAACAACTAATGCGATATTTTGAATTAATTAGTTCCTTAAATGCTCCTAATCTAAATGTATCTAGCACTAAAACGTCCCATCGTGTCTCTTTCCTATTGGGATGATCAGAGATCGACAATGTGTTATGGATGTTTTTGTTGATATCCTTACATTGAAAACCTCCAACGCTGATCGATTTCATCATACAATGCTGACATGGAGAAACTAGCTTGAGACACATGGCAATGAAGACCGGTGACCTAACTCGCGAGTATTAGTTGGAGTTGGGACTTTCTTCCAGTTGTGCGTTGTTAAACTAAACCTGGGATCACCAATGTCGAAAATGTATCAGGGATCAGAGATCAGTGATAAATCTATCGCGTATTTTTCTTTGGGTTATCGTATTAAAAAAAATGTCGATGCTGAAACGTTTTGGGAATAGGTGATTGGGGGGCATTCCTTAGCGTGGTCGCAATGTTCGTCGTGATTCGGGTTTCTCTGATTCTGACTAGCACATCGACGATATCATTTCCTTTCCTTTTAAATGTTACTCCCTTTTCCTTTTACCGACGTCGAAGGGGATTGGATATCGAAGATGTCCGTAGGTGATACTCGTTGTGAAAAAAAATATTCTTCTTGACAACTGAGGTTTTTTCGAGTGATTCTTTTACACATCTTAATTTCTTCTGATGTCGAATTTCGAAGCCCATCGGGTGAAGTGATTTGGCTATTGGATTCCTTATTTCTTCAATTCATGGGGTTTTCATAAGTTAGACAAACTTTAAAAGCTAGAGATATTCAAGAGAATAAGCAAAGACAAAAACTTTCTCAAAAGAAAATTGAATTCAGACAGTGCAAAGATTAAGTGGTACCCAAAAAGTGAAAAATTGACATAGAATTTTTAGGATGTGTTGAGTACTCGAAAAATGGCGACTTACTGGGTGAAAGTAGAAACTCTATTCCTTTATCGGGCTCAACTGATGCAAAATATGATTAGGAACTTAACTGGTTTTTATCAAGGATTGTTTTACCCTTGCATTTGGAACTTCCTCGGTTGGCGCGTCTGGGCCTGCCTGTGGGGTTTTTTACCCTTTATTCCACCTTCTTTTCCTGTAAACTTGACTCGTGCCTTCTTTTGACAAGATTCTAGTAAAACATTCATTGGCACTAGGCCTTTTAGTTACCTTCATTCATTTGCTACAGTGTTGCTCCGCTGCCAATGAGCGTCCATAGCCCCGATGGAGTCACCCCGATGTCATAGACCTTGCTCTGTTGCCAATGAACGTCCATAGCCCTAACGGAGATATATGCATACCCTCTACTAATGTGCGCTTATTTTATATAGTTGACGTTTATTTTGGTAGAATGCCTTGAGTGAGCGAGGGAGGAGGATGTTCGTTATTTGAAAAATTATGAGGTGGTTAAGGTGAAACTCACTAGCTCTATCTCTGAGGTGCATGTAGTCCTTTCCATCTTTCCTTCTTTCCCTTAAGTTTTTACTAGACCACTAATCAGACACTTCCACATTTCCCCAAGGTTGTTCATGTGCACAGGTTAGGTAGAGAATCCCTTGAAACAACCGCAGGTTCCTCAACGTTTCTTGTGTTTATGTGTGAGTGTCGATTTAGGAAGAGAGTTTGCTATGTCGCATGATTTGAGGTCAACCATTGTATTGATTAACACAATCCTTGAAAATATTATAAGAACGATCACAAAAGACAAAACAAAGTATAAATGAAAATAGACAAATCGACGCATGAAAAATAAACAGAAAATTAATTAATTATTATTTTTTTAATGAAAATATTGTTTTAGGGCTTGGCCATTTACTGGGAGAGCGTCAGATTCTCCCCTCAGATTTTGTAGTCGATATGTTCCTAACCCAATATTCTCAGCCACCTGGAAAGGTCCGAGCCATAGATTCTAAAACTTAGAATGTTTACCTTTAGTCTCGTTTTCTCTATCCCATTTTAGGACTAAGTCTCCTACTTCAAAATTATTCTCTTTAGCCTTATGCTTATCAAACCATCTTTTAACTATCTGCTAGTGGGATATGAAATTTGATTTAGCTTTCTCCCTTTCTTCCTCTAACATGAGCAGGGTGTCAATTCTTTGTTGTAAGTTTGATGAGGGCTGCCCTCTGGAATTCTGAGCGAGTTGAAGGGATGGAAGATATAACCCGTTCAGGAGAATGGCTTCCTGCGCGTATAAAAGAAAGTATGGGGAATTCCCTATAAATTCCTTGGGTGTGACTCTATTGGCCCTTAAAGTGTTATAAAGTGAATTATTCCAATCTCTGGTTGTCTGCAACCGTTTTCTTTAATATCCTCACTAGGTTATTATTAGTTGATTCTGCCACTCCATTTCCCTATGGATAGTAATTTGCAGAGTACCTAATTATGATTCCTTTTTCTAGAAAAAAATCCGTTAATAGGGTGGAAGAAAAGTAAGTTTCATTATAAAAAACTAGGACAAAACAGATGCCAAACCTGGTGATTAGTTGTTTTTCTATGAATTGGATTACCACCTTCTCATTTACATGAGTCAGAGGGATGGCCTCTACCCATTTCGTGAAGTAATCGGTGGTAGTAAGTATGTACTTATGATGTTTCAAAGAACTTGGTGTAATTTCTCCTATGATATCTAACCCCCATTGCTCAAAAGGCCTAGAAATGGTCACCAGTTGGAGTGGGACCATTGCTCTCTTCTCTCTCCCAACACTTATTTGACAAATTTTATAGTTTCTAGCATATGTGTGAGTGTCCTTGAACAAAGTGGGCCAATAATAGACAACCCTCGGTATCTTATGAGCAGTGGTGTCTCCTGCAAAATCTCCATCGGCAGGGCCATCATGGAGCTCCTTCAGAAATTTTTCTGCATCTTCACATTCAAGCCATCTCAAAAGTAACCCATCATAATTAACCCAAAAGAGTAGCGAATTTATGAGGCAATATTGTGCATATTTTAACGTGAGAGCTCTCCTTTCCCTAGGGTTGAGGTTTTTTTGGACAAGTCCCATGGTGTAGGAGATAATTCAGTTTCTCATACCAAGAATCTTGTCCTAGGGAAATGTATGAAGCTTCACCACACCATAATTCCATTTCTTTCTCCCATACAGGTCTTCATTTACTTGATCTTGAGCTTCAACTGCCAGTTTGCATAACCCTTGTCCTTTAACTAGTTTAGCAGGTTTTATATCTAGATCAAATTATTGAACTACTGCCATTCAATTTCCTCTTCTTTCCCCCATCTCTTGTTGAGTAAATAGGGATTAGACATCTGGTTGATTAGGATTGATATTCCTCTGGTTGTAGACATCTCTGTCCTGCAACCCCCTCATAGCTGCTTCGGGTGAGAATGCATCTGCTTCGCAGGTGTTTCTGAAAGGCCAGTAGATAGGGATTGTTGGTGTGCTCTAGGAGTTGAACCTTAGGTTTGCCCCCGTGCCAACAATCATCCCACTTAAACTCAACATCCTTATGAATCATTTTTTGTAGGGGTTTGATAGTTTCCATGAAATCGAGAGTGAACTTCCTCACAAAATTGATTTGCCTGAAGAATGACTGCACAACCTTCTTGTTGTGAGGCAATGGAAGATGAGCTATATCCTTAATTCTTTCTGGGTCTATGTGAATTCCTGCTTGATATATGATGTGGCCTAACAAATTACCTTCCTCGACATCGAAAATAGTTTTCTTAGGGTTTAAGGATATTTCATATTTCCTACACCTTTCGAAAATTTGGGTTAAGTGTTGGATGTGATCTTCTCTATTATTTGAATACACATTCATGTCGTCCAAGTATATTACTACACACTTGTTGATTAGTCCTCACAATTGTACATCTATGGCCCTCTGGAAGGTCTCTCCTGCATTGATTAACCCAAAAGGCATGCGTTTGAAAGAGAAAATTTGTTACACATTATTTTAGTCACCCTAGTGATGTTTCTACATCATGTGTTCAGGCTTCAAAAAGAACCTTTCTTCATGAGAAAAGTGACTAGATCCCTCTTCTACAAAACTTGTTTTTAGAAGGCCACCGCAGGTCAACCGTAAGGTATAGTGCGAAAATGCATGAACGCTGCAGGTTGTCATGAAACTAACTTGCAACGTTTCCGCAGGCTACACTATAGCCAAGGTGCGACGACGTTGAAATATTGAGAAAAGGTCGAAGTTCATGAAATTTCTAGAAGGGATATTCTAGAATATGAGGTGGCATCCATATGGTTGGGATCCTACTCGCTTCTCTGATTTGGTGGGATCATCCTAATCTCTTTAACCATATCTCTTTCTCCTATATAAGAATGGGTTTCTCATGGAAAAGGTTAATCAAGCAAACAAGTAAGCAAGGGATTAATGAAAGAATAGGCATCTCTTTAACCATCTCTCTTTCTTCTATATAAGAATGGGTTTCTCATGGAAAAGGTTAAGCAAGCAAACAAGTAAGAAATGAATTAATGAAATAATAGGCTAAGAATTGTGTGAGGGATTCTATTTCAATTGATTCTTGAGGTCTTCATTGGTCCATCAAGTTATTGTGGATCTTCTTCATGCAATTTTGGATCAAGTGTGTGTGTTGGAGCAAAGGACCGTCGAAAGGGAACTTTGCAACATCAAGGTGGTTTGGTTGTATCTTCCACTTTTACTTAATATAATATAGTGGCATGTTTATTTCCCATAAAATCATTCTCATTTTATTACATGACTCCTTGATCACATGTGCAAGTTTTCATTGAATATACTATTGTTTCTTTCACTTTGGTTGGTTTGTGTTTCA
>JASDQU010107419.1:40034-65138 GCA_032191745.1 Picea mariana | reverse complement strand
AGACATTTCCCTCAAGTGTTAATCATTGTTGTTCCAACTTCCATTACTGTAGTTTGCTTCTTGAAAGTTCCTCACATTTTCATACGCGCTATTCCCTTTACTTAGATTCGCATTTGTTGTTCCTTTCAACTAAGTTACATTTGTCATTCCTTTCAATTAAAGTTACAATTATTGTTCCTTTCCACAGATAGAATAATTCGCTATTTCCTTTCCAGCAATTTGATTCATAGTTGATAGTTAATTCTGCAAGTCTTTATTTAGATTCAATTATTGCCTTTTAGTTAAATGAATTAAACAGATTAGTTAGTTCCTTTTCATTCACAACATGTTATTAATCATATTTCAATTCTGTTAAGTAAGATCTTAGTCTCAGAATCTTTAATGAACATTTGAGGAACTTGATTGTGGATTAACTCAGATTTTCTTTAACTATGCGATTTTAG
Source organism: Picea mariana (assembly GCA_032191745.1). NCBI lineage: Eukaryota > Viridiplantae > Streptophyta > Pinopsida > Pinales > Pinaceae > Picea > Picea mariana. The sequence goes on along the minus strand of JASDQU010107419.1, from coordinate 64,695 downwards.
CCTCTATGAGCTATCTGCATAGACTTTGTTGATATTCTTGAGATAAAAGATGAATCCTCGGGTTGATAAATTAATGTTAAACTAAGGTTTTTTTCAGACATATTTAGACCCCAACACCATACTTTCCACCACTTCATCCCAGTCTTGGGCATTTTCGGTGAAGACCTGATCTTCAAATTTGTCATGGGCGTATGGCTAGCAGGATGACACTTGTGATGCATGCTTCAAGACTAGACCCATTGGGTCATGTTTGTGGAAATGACCATTCTAGAATCATAAATCCAATTGGATCAGTCCTTCCTGCTTGGCTTGAGCGGTTTCTTTTACTAGGTAGAAACCTATATGGAATCCATAAGGTATAAATGACTACTTCTTATATTTCACCAGGGTAGTGTTGTAACCTTGCAGGATGGTATAGTAGCATATTTCCCCCACAAAAATTCAGTCGGGGACATGTGTTGGTAGGAGATGAGGTGCTCCAATGGCCCTGAATACCCTAATGTAGGTATCGCGTTCATCTAGATACTAGTGGCCAACTTTTTCTATCACCTTTTTTTCCATAGCCGATAGCCTCATACACTCCTTCTTGAAAAGAATAAAATGAATGTGCGCGATGAATTCATCGTAGATGAGGGAGTATGATTTTTTGTACTTGTTCTCCCATAAGACACTGAAATATAAATGGACCAGAAGTTCTGAGACGTGCCAGCTCAAGTTCATTCTGAAAAAGACATTTCTGGCACAGATGATGCCCAATAAATAAGAAGTCATGTAGAAGGATGGAGTCTCTCCTTCTTTTGGCATTTGAGCCTATTGTATGCAAATGATCAGCTGCATGGAAATGATGGCACCCCAGTTAAAACCTCTCCCAGAAATGGCTACTGTGTAAGCTAGAGGCATTCATGCCTTTGAAAATCTGGAGCAGTCTTTCTCCCCATACAACCGGCATTTGAGGGCCATTAGATAGATATACGAATCCATTAAGTTGGCCATTTGGTACCAGCCAGAGGTCCGATTGGTGTATTTTTTGTCCTCTCTCCACCATCAATCCATCACCTAGCCGATGTCATGGCTCTCATATAATTTTACGACAAAATCAATGTTCAAATTTTCCTCCGGGTCTCTGAGCTTGTAATAATTTTGCACCTCTACCAGAAGGAAAACCTCGACACACTCGCCATTGTTGTTGTTGATCAAGCATTTATGTGTGTCCGTATGGTTGATGAGCCACTTTAGGAGTTCTATGCAAGGGAAAACTAGAGTTCTACTGGCCACCATGTGGAGGTACGATTTTCGGATGTTGGAAAAAACTTCGTCGTCGAGGTTCCTCATATCAGGGTCGTTGTGCGAGATATATTCTGGAAATTCTTCCCGCCTGATCTTGTTGAAGAGTTATCCCCAGTGTGGGAGTACTGCCTTGGTCCCTTTGTTTTCCTCTATGTCTCCAAATGCTCGAGGTTGATTAAAACCATTATTTGTATATGTCCTAATGACCGGATCTGGCCTTGGAGCAAATTCTAATTGCTTTCTGACAGCTAGGGAAGAGCCTTCTCCTACCTCTGGTTCTTTTAGTTTCGTTTCCCTTGGCAACTTCTTGGTGGTTTATTTTCTTGGAGGCATGTTCCTATAATCGAAACGATCTTTTAGGGCCTATGTATAGAGCGACATTGGATAAAAATGTATATATGAAGTGAAAACACATAAAATCCAGACTGGTACATACTTGTAACGCTTGCTAAACCTTGTTGTTTGATACTCACGGTATCTCAGAAGCTTTTGAATTGCTCGTCTCACTCCTATGGATGCTCTGAAACTCATTTGTGTATAGAATGGTCTTGTTTATAATGGCTCAAGAGAATTTAAACTGGGAAGATCTTACCATGTTGCATTGAACAATTAATTTGGTTGATGAGTAAAATTCAAACAAATCTACCACCAAATCTTTGCAATTTAATTCATCGTGGGTTGACGACGAAGCAACAGAGGGTGATGTTTTCTATTTGTGATTTCAAATGGACTTTTGATTCGCACACAAAGTAACAACTAATGCAATATTTTGAATTAATTAGTTCCTTAAATGCTCCTAATCTAAATGTATCTAGCACTAAAACATCCCATCGTGTCTCTTTCCTATTGGGATGATCAGAGATCGACAATGTGTTATGGATGTTTTTGTTGATATCCTTACATTGAAAACCTCCAACGCCGATCGATTTCATCATACAATGCTGACGTGGAGAAACTGGCTTGAGACACATGGCAATGAAGACCAGTGACCTAACTCGCGAGTATTAGTTGGAGTTGGGACTTTCTTCCAGTTGTGCGTTGTTAAACTAAACCTGGGATCACCAATGTCGAAAATGTATCAGGGATCAGAGATCAGGGATAAATCTATCGCGTATTTTTCTTTGGGTTATCGTATTAAAAAAAATGTCGATGCCGAAACGTTTTGGGAATCAGTGATTAGGGCGCATTCCTTAGCGTGGTCGCAATGTTCATCGTGATTCGGGTTCCTCTGATTCCGAATAGCACGTCAACGATATCGTTTCCTTTCCTTTTAAACGTTAGTTCCTTTGCCTTTTACCGACATCTAAGGGGATTGGATATCAAAGATGTTCGTAGGTGATACTCGTTGTGAAACAAAATATTCTTCTTGACGACTGAGGTTTTTTCGAGTGATTCTTTTACACATCTTAATTTCTTCTGATGTCGAATTTCGAAGCCCATTGGGTGAAGTGATTTGGCTATTGGTTTCCTTATTTCTTCAATTCATGGGGTTTTCATAAGTTAGACAAACTTTAAAATCTAGAGATATTCAAGAGAATAAGCAAAGACAAAAACTTTCTCAAAAGAAAATTGAATTCAAACAGTGAAAAGATTAAGTGGTACCCAAAAAGTGAAAAATTAACATAGAATTTTTAGGATGTGTTGAGTACTCGAAAAATGGCGACTTACTGGGTGAAAGTAGAAACTCTATTCCTTTCTCGGGCTCAACTGATGCAAAATATGATTAGGAACTTAACTGGTTTTTATCAAGGATTATTTTACCCTTTCATTTGGAACTTCCTCGGTTGGCGCATCTGGGCCTGCCTATGGGGTTTTTTACCCTTTATTCCACCTTATTTTCCTATAAACTTGACTCATGCCTTCTTTTGACAAGATTCTAGTAAAACATTCACTAGCACTAGGCCTTTTAGTTACCTTCATTCATTTGCTACGGTGTTGCTCCTCTGCCAATGAGCGTCCATAGCCCCGATGGAGTCACCCTGATGTCATAGACCTTGCTCTGTTGCCAATGAACGTCCATAGCCCTAACGGAGATATATGCATACCCTCTACTAATGTGCTCTTATTTTATATATTTGACGTTTATTTTGGTAGAATGCTCTGAGCGAGCGAGGGAGGAGGATGTCTGTTATTTGAAAAATTATGAGGTGGTTAAGGTGAAACTCACTAGCTCTATCTATGAGGTGCATGTAGTCCTTTCCATCTTTCCTTCTTTCCCTTAAGTTTTTACTAGATCACTAATCAGACACTTCCACATTTCCCCAAGGTTGTTCATGTGCGCAGGTTAGGTAGAGAATCCCTTGAAACAACCGCAGGTTCCTCAACGTTTCTTGTGTTTATGTGTGAGCATTGATTTAGGAAGAGAGTTTGTTGTCGCATGATTTGAGGTCAACCATTGTATTGATTAACACAATCCTTGAAAATCTTATAAGCACGATCACAAAAGACAAAACAAAGTATAAATGAAAAAAGACAAATCGACGCATGAAAAATAAACAGAAAATTAATCAATTATTATTTTTTTAATGAAAATATTGTTTTAGGGCTTGGCCATTTACTGGGAGAGCGTCAAATTCTCCCCTCAGATTTTGTAGTCGATATGTTCCTAACCCAATATTCTCAGCCACCTGGAAAGGTGCGAGCCATAGATTCTGAAACTTAGAATGTTTACCTTTAGTCTCATTTGCTCTATCCCATTTTAGGACTAAGTCTCCTACTTCAAAATTATTCTCTTTAGCCTTATGCTTATCAAACCATCTTTTAACTATCTTCTAGTGGGATATGAAATTTGATTTATCTTTCTCCCTTTCTTATTCTAACATGAGCAGGGTGTCAATTCTTTGTTGTAAGTTTGATGAGGGCTGCCCTCTGGAATTCTGAGCGAGTTGAAGGGATGGAAGATATAACCCGTTCAGGAGAATGGCTTCCTACCCGTATAAAAGAAAGTATGGGGAATTCCCTATAACTTCCTTGGGTGTGACTCTATTGGCCCTTAAAGCGTTATAAAGTGAATTATTCCAATCTCTGGTTGTCTACAACCATTTTCTTTAATATCCTCACTAGGTTATTATTAGTTGATTATGCCACTCCATTTCCCCGTGGATAGTAATTTGCAGAGTACCTAATTATGATTCCTTTTTCTAGAAAAAAATCCGTTAATAGGGTGGAAGAAAAGTAAGTTGCATTATAAAAAACTAGGACAAAACAGATGCCAAACCTGGTGATTAGTTGTTTTTCTATGAATTGGATTACCACCTTCTCATTTACATGAGTCAGAGGGATGGCCTCTACCCATTTCGTGAAGTAATCGATAGTAGTAAGTATGTACTTATGATGTTTCAAAGAACTTGGTGTAATTTCTCCTATGATATCTAACCCCCATTGCTCGAAAGGCCTAGAAACGGTCACCAGTTGGAGTGGGACCACTGCTCTCTCCTCTCTCCCAGCACTTATTTGACAAGTTTTATAGTTTCTAGCATATGTGTGAGTGTCCTTGAACAAAGTGGGCCAATAATAGACAACCCTCAGCATCTTATGAGCAGTGGTGTCTCTTGCAAAATCTCCATTGGCAGGGCCATCGTGGAGCTCCTTCAGAAATTTTTCTACATCTTCACATTCAAGCCATCTTAAAAGTAAGCCATCATAATTAACCCAGAAGAGTACTGAATTTATGAGGCAATATTATGCAGATTTTAACATGAGAGCTCTCCTTTCCCTAGGGTTGAGGTTTTTTTGGACAAGTCCCATGGTGTAGGAGATAATTCAGTTTCTCATACCAAGAATCTTGTCCTAGGGAAATGTATGAAGCTTCACCACACCATAATTCCATTTCTTTCTCCCATACAGGTCTTCATTTACTTGATCTTGAGCTTCAACTGCCAGTTTGCATAACCCTTGTCCTTTAACTAGTTTAGCAGGTTTTATATCTAGATCAAATTATTGAACTACTGCCATTCAATTTCCTCTTCTTTCCCCCATCTCTTGTTGAGTAAATAGGGATTATACTGTAGGGTGAGGCACGATTACTTTGGTGTGGTTCTTGAGGATGTAAGATTTGAAATGTTTTATTGCCTTATAAACTGCATAAGCATGTTTATCTATAGCAGGATAATTAAGTTCAACACCTTGTAGGTTAGTGCCCATGAACGATACTGGGGCTTCAATTTTGTCATCATCCATCTGAGTTAATACTACGGCTAATGATTGGTCAAAAGAAAAAGTATAGAGGAAGAAATCTTTGTTGAAGTCAGGACTTCGCAGAACTGGGCTTGAGAGATTGTAGTTTTAATATTGCTAAAAGCTTTCTTCCATTCATCATTTTTGGCCCTTGGTTATGGAAGGAAGCGAAGAACAAGGAAGAAAAGGTGAAAATCTAACTTCGTGGGAGACACAGTCACTGTCATTGGGTCGAAGTAAGCAAAAGAGAAGAAAAGATGGAGTGAAGCAAGGAAATGAAAGTTTTTGGATGAGGAGATCAAGGATGACAGATCAACAAGGAATATGGATCATGGACAACTCAGCAAGCGGAAAAAGAAACCGTTGGATGCTTTGGAGCACCGTGTGAGAAGCAAGGAAAGACAGGCTGGCAAAGCCCAGAAAAAGAGGGTCAAGTTGACCTAGGTTTTTAGATACCTAGGGTTTTGGCACCTAGGTTTCGGCCTAAGGCTGTCGGTGGGGTGTTGTAATGTATAAATATAGGTCTAAAGGGCATAGGTTTGGTCAGTAATTCTGCAGTACAATATTGTTGTTGATCTAGCTATAGTATTGAGAGAGGGATCATTGTATTGTGAGAGAGAAGTGTTGAGAGAGAGGAAGCCTTCTTGTATTGTAAGATCTTCTACTGTGTGTGAAGGTCAAGTCCTGCAGTTGGGTGCGTAGGGAGGGGAGAGAAAGAGACAGAAGAAAGAAGATCTGCTAGCTAAAAGCATAGAAAAGAACTGTATGATTTCCTTAATATAATATAACAAAGTTCTGTGGACGTATCCCTAGAGAGGTGAACCACGTACATTTGTTGTTGTGTGTATGATTGATGCTTTGATCTCTGTCACTGTTATATTATTATCTGCCTTATTGTATTAGATCAAACTTATAGCTGTGAAGGAAAGATCTAGCTTGTTGAATGATAGATGCATGATATATTTCTATTGTAATAGATCCACTTGATATTCCTCTGGTTGTAGACATCTCTGTCCTGCAACCCCTTCATAGTTGCTTCAGGTGAGGCTGCATCTGCTTCACAGGTGTTGACGAAAGGGATAGTAACTAGGGCTTGTTGGTGCGCTCTTGGAGTTGAACCCTGGGTCTACCCTTGTGCCAACAAATGGTTCTGTTGTTGGGACAAGAATCTTCTTGAGGGAATGTCAAGGTGGTTCCCATCGAAGACAAAGATTCAAAAGTGGATAGAAGATCAAGAGAGGGACTTTGTTGAAGCCCAAAACAAGAACCCTAAGTTGAGTACTGAGGATTGGCTACAAAGATACATTTTCACTGACATTCACGAGATCTTCTTTGGAGGAATCCATCAGGAGTTGTTTGAGTGGTTGGCTAGGTTAGCTGATACCCAGTTAGAGATCAGATCTAAATATCATGTAGTTTGGACATTGATGCTGATCCAGAAGGTTAAAAGAGTCAACAATGTTATATCCAAAGCAGTAGATCACTGGTTTGATAGTACCATTGGAGGGTATATCACCGAGTTTTCTTTTGACAGAGTAGAGTCATACAACCAAGCTGAAATATATTTCTTTAAAGGACCCAGAGGAAAATTTTTACAAGTCCTGAAGTTGAGACTCAAGATGTTGTTGCATGAGAAGAACATCTTGAAGATACAATAGATCGAGAATATTTGAAAAGGCTAATGTTCAAAAATTCAGACAGCGACAATGACATAGAAGCAGGACATATGCGTAGTGGAAGAGTATTTCGAGGGGTTCACCTTGATAACCTCTTTAAGCAAAACTACAGAGAAGAGGGTTTCTACAGTGGAGAAGAGGCAGATATGACAGATGAAGAACATTCAGAACCCATGGGGACAGAGGAAGAAGCAGCTGAAGAAATTCATTGAGACGAGCCAGAAACCTCAGGAAATGCGCAAGCTACTGAAGTAAGTAATATAAATCATCTTATTGTTTCAGAATGCTAAGTAATCAGAACATTCCACATCACCAGAGTCCGCAAAGCACTGTTACTAGCAGCTCAACATCCACTCAGACAGGAAACCTAGGCAACTCCATGGAATATGAGATGAGGCTCCCTATATTTAGAGGAGATGGATCTGAAGATCCTGATCAAAACTGGTTCCTGTGTGAGGCCGTGTGGAACATTAAAAATATTACCGACAAAGCTGTTAAAAGAAACCAGTTTAGCACTACATTGAGAGACCGCACGTTGAGATGGTACATGAAGCTTGTCCAAGGACTTGCATAGCCTAAGCCATTGAATGAGATCAAGAACGCATTGATTGCAGAGTTTAAGCAACCTAAGTTGGAGTCCCAATGTATTACAGAGCTGAAAGAGATCAAGCAAAAGGTAGCTGAACCTGTTTGGGAGTTCAATCAAAGATTCAAGACCCTCACAGAAAGATTGAACTTTAAGATCCTGAACAAGAAGAACAAAGAATGGTTCATCGTTGCTCTCTTACCACATATCAGAGTCCCCCTGATGCAGTAGAATATTGCTTCGCAGGCAGAAGAATTGGAGATCGCCATGAAGCTTGAATCAACCCCTATGGGAGAATCTAGCTCAAGTATGAGTCAGATCTTGAGTTAGCTAACCAGTTTGTCTCTACAGGTCGAAGACATGAAGAAGGACAAGGGGAAGGAAAAAAGAGAATATATCTAGTGTGTAAGATGTAGATCAAAAGGACATGACAAGGAACATTGCCCTATATTTAATGAATAATTGGCTTCTGGAGCCTCGAGCCCCTTGAAGCAAGTTAACTTGCCTTGGTGGGAAGTATGTAAAAATCGACATCACCCTGGTGAGTGCTATTACATGCAGAAATATGTTCAGACACCCACAAACTTATATTGCACATTATGTGAATCAGTAGGGAATGACGATAGATATTGCAGAGCTTATGATCTCATGCATGAAATATCAAGAGAAATATACAAGATCCAAGGTGAAGTACATCAAGAAGGAAACAATGCACAATATAACTCCCCAAGAAGAGGAAACTTCAATCGTCGCCTTGGATACATAGGAAGAGGACGAGGAGGAGGATTGGGCCGAGGCTGAGGAAAAATAATCTGTTATAACTGTGCATAGCTAGGACATATAGCAAGGGACTCTCAGAACCCTTGTCCCACTTGCAGTTATTGCAACTCCTTCGAGCACGTCATCGAGGACTGCCCCATGTTGCTATCCAAGCTTCAGAAAAAATGAGGACCCCAACAGAACCCACAACTGCAATTGATCTATGTTGAACCTCACAGAGAAGACCCTAGAGTCGTTGTTATTACCTGAGGATGCGCTTCTACAGGAGAAGATAGAATGATCTAAGGAAATATTGCAGAATATTCAGATATCAGGAAAGTTGCAGAGAAGACTTAGGCTTTCGATGCAAAGAAAGAAAGACAAATATTTGAGGAAGCAAGGAAAGAGTTCAAGAGAGACCAAGGGTCTTCATAAAAAACATGACCAGAAATAAGAGAATATGGGATGCCTCAGGAATTTGATCAGTCGGTTTTGCCGAAGCAAGTAAAAGAGGTAAGTAAGCTCATTGAATTCTTATACACCTGTCTTAAGTTAATTTAGGATGAGAACGTTATGCAAGAACTACATAACTTAATTAGGCAATATGAGCTCGAGAAGATAGACCCCTTACTGAATAGGGAAGTACACCAAATTAGTAAGAAGATACGGACAAATAAAGAATTACATTTGAATGCTCAAATATGAGAGTATGATATAGACTATGTGGTCCTCGACTTAGGGTCAGAGGTCAAGTCATGACGAAGAACACTTGGGCACTAATGGGAAAACTGAGGTTGATCTATTCCCCTATCAGACTTAGGATGGCTAATCAGCAAGCTGTCATCCCATTCGGATGATTGGAGAATGTCCCTGTGGACATTGACAGAGTTAGAACCTTTTCATATTTTGAGGTAGTTGAAATTGTTGATGATAGTTGCCCTTACCCTGCATTACTAGGAATTGATTGGGCCTTCAACAATTCCACTTGTGTTGATTTGAAGAAAATATGTATGACATTTGAAAGAGATGGACTTAGGGTCATTGCACCCTTAGATCCATATGAAGGTATGCGATACACATAGCCCATAAGAGAAGAAGATCACGTATCTGATTTGGAAAACATATAAAAACTAATAGCCAGACAATAAGATTACATCAACCCTACAGCTGATGGGAATCTGAGCTGGCGAAGTGACAACGCGTGTTCATTAGATTCAGAAGAAGCACTGGAAAAATGACAGAACTAGATGTATGAAGTATCTACCAGAAGATGTGCTAGATTAACTAGAGAAGTTCGTTGGATCGGCACAACAGTGAGTAACTTACCCACATTTGATGGTCTGAACCCTTTAGAAGCCTTCCTATCAGATTTTGAAACAAGTCTACCAATACAACAGATATTGTTGGAAATGGATGAGGCCCTGAAAGCCACACCAGCAAGATGGTGGGGGACACATAAAAGCAACATCACAAACTGGACACAATGTTGAACCTTGATGACAGCATGGTTCTCAGCACAAGCAGTAAGTTACGAAGTAATATATACCGGTCAAATTTTCCCAAAGGACCACATGTGAAGCTGTGAAGAGGCCTGGAGTGACATTCCTCGAGAACAATGGGTGCACAGATTCATTAACACACTGGACATGACCCCTATCAACTAGTACCTTCAAGCGGAGCTGTGCCTCATCACTATAGATTGGGAAGGTATGATTCAAAACTTTGTAACCACCTTTTTATTTGAAATTGAATATCCTTCAGTAGTCCAAGCATTACAGAGTGTGAGAAAGAAGGTATTCAAGGAAGCATCTATCCTTCCTATGGAACAAGAAGAGGATGAATGGATTGCGCCTTTCTAGAAATTGCAGAGTTTCTACAACATCAATGCCGATGACGATGATGATCTCAAGAAGGTAAACATTACTGAAATAGAAGGCCAAATAAATGTGCAAGGAGCAGGAGTTGAGATACCATTTATTGGTTAGCCAATCAAGATTAAAAAAGTCAACATTGGGACAGAGGAAACACCAAAGCTTGCCAATGTCAGAGATTATTGGGATGTTGCTACCATTGACAGGATTACAGAGTTACTGCATGAATATCAGGACTTGTTTCCAATCAAGTTCACTGATATGAAGGGTATCAAAGGTCCTATGGGAGAAATGAGGATCCCTTTGAAAGCAGGTTTGAAGACAGTGAAGCAAAGACCCTACAGATTGAACTCGAAATACAAGGAAAAAGTGAAGATTGAGCTCGACATAATGCTGGAAGCAGGGATTATTGAACCTATCGAAGAATTAGAGTGGATCATCCCTATGTTCATACAAGACAAGAAGACAGGTGAAATCAGGATATGTGTGGACCCCATGAAGTTGAATGATGCATGTTTGCATGACCCTTTCCCTACACCATTCACTGATGAAGTATTAGACAACGTGGGAGGCCAAGAAGTATATTCTTTTACAGATGGATTTTCAAGATACCATCAGATCCAGATTGACAAGGAGGACCACCACAAGACCATGTTTGCCATAGAATGGGGATCCTACCAATACATAGTGATTCCATTCAGACTGAAGAATTCCCCAACCATCTTTTCCAGGGTGGTGGTCGAAGCGTTCAAAGAATTTTTGCATAAATTTTTAGAAGCTTATTTTGATGTCTGGACTGTGTTTAGTTTGTTGAAAAATCATATTGAATGTCTAAGGCTAATGTTGGATAAATGAAGGCAGTGTCAAATTGCTTTGAATCTAAATAAGTGCATATTCTTCTCACCATTTGGAGTGTTTAGGCCATATTGTATGCAAGCAGGAATTGTTGGTTGATCCATCTAAAATTGCAATTATAGTTGATTTTCCACCTCCTACTTCAGTCAAACAACTGCGCACTGTGATAGGACATACTGTCTATTATAGGAAATTCATTAAAGGCTATGCCCAAATCACAACATCGATGGAGAAGTTGTTGAAGAAGGATTGTCAGTTTGGCTGGACAGATGAATGCCAACAGAGCTTCGACATGCTGAAACAAAAGATTGTCACTGTGTCCATTCTGGGTTTTCCAGATTGGAGCAAAGAGTTTAATGTGCATGTTGATGCGTCTTCTATTGCATTGGGAGAAATACTGGCACAACCAGGAGAAGGGGATATCGACCATCCGTTATCTTTTTCTAGCAGGAAGCTATCTACAACAGAGATCAACTACACCACTACCGAGAGGGAAGGATTAGCCATGGTGTATGCATTGCAAAAATTCCTCCACTACTTGTTGGGAGGACACTTTAAAATGTTTACAGATCACTCTGCGCTGAAATATCTAGTCAACAAGCCAGTGTTGCGGGGGCAGATATGCAGATGGATTCTGTTGTTTCAAGAATATGATTTTGAAATCATAATTAATCTAGGAAGAATGAACAAGGGCCCTGACCACTTGTCGAGGTTGGAACATGGAGAAGAACCCACCAGTTTGGAGGATACATTGTCAGATGCACAACTTCTCTCCATTAGAAATATTGATGACCACTTCGCAGACATTGTCTAGTTCCTGTCAATAGGAATGACATGTAGTGAGTATACAATTCCCCAGAAGAAACAACTAGTGGTGCGCGTTGCAGACTTTTCACTTATAGTTGGTCAACTATACAAACTCGGACATAATGAGATACTAAGAATATGTGTTATGGAGACAGAGCGAACATTGATTCTTGCAGAAGCTCATGAAGGCATCAAAGGAGGACACTACGCAAGGAGTGCAACTGCACAAAAGGACTTGAGAGATGGCCTTTGGTGGCCTACCTTACACAAAGATGCTAAGGATTATGCTAGAGCTTGTGACATGTGCCAGAGAGTTGGGAAACCATCCAGACAAGATGAAATGCCATTAGCACCACATATGCCCCTACAAGCATTTGAAAATTGGGCCATTGAATTCATGGGACCTATAAACCCAAAAGGAAAATGCACAGGAGCAAGGTATATCATTATTGCGACAGAATACTTAACCAGATGGGTTGAAGCCAGAGTAGTTAAATACTATAGTGCAACTACAACTGCACATTTTATATTTGATGACATAATAACCAGGTTTGGATGCCCCAAGATCCTTATGAGTGATCAAGGCACACATTTCATAAATAAGACAATTGAAGCCCTGACTGAAGAATTTGCAATCCACCATCAGAAGAGTACACCTTACCATCCACAAGAAAATGGAACAGTTGAAGCATTCAATAAGATCTTGGAGAAAAAATTAATGAATATTTTCATTGTGAATAGGGATGACTAGGACTTAAGAGTACTTGTAGTACTATGGGCCTACCGAACCACTCGCAAGAAATTAACAATGCAGACTCCTTTCAAGTTGGTTTATGGTCTCGAAGTTGTTGTCCCGATGGAATACTTGGTACCAAGCTTAAGAATTGTTTCTTTTATAGGTATGGATGACATTGGTGCTATTGAGGAAAGGCTCACCCAGTTGGTTGAACTGGAAGAAGACAGATTCATTGCAGGATTCCACCAACAAGTTCAGAAGGAACGAGAGAAGGCATATCATGATAGGCACATCAAGAACAAGGCACTCAATCAAGGTGATTTAGTACTGATGTACGACAGTAAGTTTATAAGACACCCAGGGAAGTTAAGAATGCATTGGCTTGGACCATATGAGATTTCCTATGCTAGAGAAGGAGGAGATGCACAACTGAAAACATTGAAGGGAGAATGGAAGGAAGGATTGGTGAATGGGAGTTGACTGAAGTTTTACTATGACAACCAACTACCTCGTAACTCTCAATAAAATCATGAGAAAAATAGTTTAAGTACCAGGTGCAGTTGAAACTGGGTACTAGACACGGAAATGATAGTCTTCACAAGGAGGGAGAGGAGGCATAAAGTAGAAACCAAGGCTACCCTGTGCAGTCCAAAGTTGAAGGAAAACAGAAGGATCGAATGCAAAGTGCCTTGGGACGAGTCACATGTGAGTGTTGGGGGCTTGTTGGCCCTTGGTTATGGAAGGAAGTGGAGAACAAGGAAGAAAAGGTGAAAAGCAAACTTCGTGAGAGACAGAGTGACTGTCACTGGGTTGAAGTAAGAAAAAGAGCAGAAAAGATGGAGCGAAGCAAGGAAATGCAAGCCGTTGGATGAGGAGATCAAGGATGACAGATCAACAAGGAATATGGATCGTGGACAACTTAGCAATCGGAAAAATCCACTGTTGGATGATTTGGAGTACCATGCGAGAAGGAAGGAAAGACAAGTTGGTGAAACCCAGAAAAAGCGGGTCAAGTTGAACTAGGGTTTTAGACATCTAGAGTTTTGGTCTTTTAGGGTTTTGGCACCTAGGTTTCAGCCTAAGGCTGTTGGTGGGGTGTTGTAATGTATAAATAGAGGTCTAAAGGCCCTAGGTTTGGTCAGTAATTCTGCAGTACAATATTGTTGTTGATATAGCTATAATTTTGAGAGAGGGATCATTGTATTGCGACAGAGAAGTGTTGAGAGAGAGGAATCCTTTTGGTATTGTAAGATATTTTGTTGTGTGTGAAGGTCAAGTCCTGCAATTGGGTGTGCATGGAGGGGAGAGAAAGAGAGAGAAGAAATAATATATTCTAACTAAGAATGTAGACAAGAACTGTATGCTTTCCTTAACATAATATAGCACAGTTCTGTGGATGTAGCCCTAGAGAGAGGGTGAACCACGTACATTTGTTGTTATGTGTATGATTGATGCTTTGATCTCTGTCGTTGTTATATTGTTACCTGCCTTATTTTATTAGATCGAACTTATAGATGTGAAGGATAGATCTAGCTTGTTGAATGATAGATGCATGATATATTTCTATTGTAATAGATCCACTTGATATTCCTCTGGTTGTAGACATCTCTGTCCTGCAACCCCCTCATAGCTGCTTCGGGTGAGACTGCATCTGCTTCGCAGGTGTTTCTGAAAGGGCCAGTAGATAGGGATTGTTGGTGTGCTCTTGGAGCTGAACCTTGGGTCTGCCTCCGTGCCAAAAATCATCCCACTTAAAATCAACATCCTTATGAATCATTTTTTGTAGGGGTTTGATAGTTTCCATGAAATTGGGAGTGAACTTCCTCACAAAATTGATTTGCCTGAAGAATGACTGCACAACCTTCTTGTTGTGAGGCAATGGAAGATGAGCTATATCCTTAATTCTTTCTGGGTCTATGTGAATTCCTTCTTGATATATGATGTGGCCTAACAAATTACCTTCCTCGATGCCGAAAATAGTTTTCTTAGGGTTTAAGGATATTTCATATTTCCTACACCTTTCGAAAATTTGGGTTAAGTGTTGGATGTGATCTTCTCTATTCTTTGAATACACATTCATCTCATCCAAGTATACTACTACACACTTGTTGATTAGTCCTCACAATTCTACATCCATGGCCCTCTGGAAGGTTGCTCCTGCATTGATTAACCCAAAAGGCATGTGTTTGTAAGAGAAAGTTTGTTACACATTATTTTAGTCACCCTAGTGATGTTTCTACATCATGTGTTAAGGCTTCAAAAAGAACCTTTCTTCATGAGAAAAGTGACTAGATCCCTCTTCTACAAAAATTGTTTTTAGAAGGCCACCGCAGGCCAACCGTAAGGTACAGTGCAAAAATGCATGAACGCCGCATGCTATCATGAAACTAGCTTGCAACGTTTCCACAAGCTACACTATATCCAAGGTGCGACGACGTTGAAATATTGAGAAAAGGTCGAAGTTCACGAAATTTCTAGAAGGGATATTCTAGAATATGAGGTGGCATCCATATGGTTGGGATCCTACTCGCTTCTCTAATTTGGTGGGATCATCCTAATCTCTTTAACCATATCTCTTTCTCCTATATAAGAATGGGTTTCTCATGGAAAAGGTTAATCAAGCAAACAAGTAAGCAAGGGATTAATGAAAGAATAGGCATCTCTTTAACCATCTCTCTTTCTCCTATATAAGAATGGGTTTCTCATGGAAAAGGTTAAGCAAGCAAACAACTAAGAAATGAATTAATGAAATAATAGGCTAAGAATTGTGTGAGGGATTCTATTTCAATTGATTCTTGAGGTCTTCATTGGTCCATCAAGTTATTGCGGATCTTCTTCATGCAATTTTGGATCAAGTGTGTGTGTTGGAGCAAAGGACCCCCGAAAGGGAACTTTGCAACATCAAGGTGGTTTGGTTGTATCTTCCACTTTTACTTAATATAATATAGTGGCATGTTTATTTCCCATAAAATCATTCTCATTTTATTACATGACTCCTTGATCACATGTGCAAGTTTTCATTGAATATAGTATAGTTTCTTTCACTTTGGTTGGTTTGTGTTTCATTGAAAATCTAATATCACAAGAGCATCGGAGCGGATCTGGGATGAAAAAGACATAAGGAAGAGATATTCAAAGGTATGTCACTCATCTCATGTTTAATAGTAAACTCAATGATTAAATCTTAGGAAAAGCATCATGTCCTGTCTTGTTTTGTTCTAGATTCAGGTGGATCTAGGCAGATCATTTTATGTCCACATTCACCGATTTATCCAATAAAAAAGTTCCCCACTTGGTTCGAAAGGTAGTTTTCAAGAGGTCTTCTTTTGAAACTAGAACCTGATTGTACCCCGAGAAACCGTCTAGTAAGGAGAAAATTTCAGAGCTAGACACGGTCTGCAGGAGTTGCTTCATTGGTGGGACTGGGTAGTTGTCCTTTTCTGAAGCCTCGTTGAGATTTATGAAATCTACGCATAGGTGAATCTCTCGAGACTTTTTCCTTACAAGAACTAAATTAGCTACCCATGCAAAGTGTCTAACCTGGAAGATAATTTTGGCATCTAACATTTTCTTTAACTCTTGACACATGAGATGCTCTAGGGATGGGTGGTACTTCTAGAGTTTTTGTTGGAAGGGTTTCACTTCAGGTTTTAGCAGGATGGTGTGATGAATGATACGGGTATCATAAGTTTTCAGGTCTCGGTAGGACCATGCAAAGACATCTTGATATTGTCTGAAGATTTTGAGATAAGCCTTTCTTTCCTCTTTAGATATCATCTTATTGAGGTTTACGGTTTTTTGGGCTTTCCATGGTTCTGATATTTATAGTTTCATGCATTGGATAGGAATTATCGATTTTTGTGTTTTTTGACCCCTTAAATCTTTCCTTTAGGTCAAAAAGGTTTTCTAAGTTGGCTATTCCCTTCGGTATCATGTGCGACTTTGATTTTTTGATCGACTGATTTGTACGAGGGTTGGTTTTCATTGATTGTTCCTGGAACACTTCATTGTCAATGGCTAAGTCTTTAAAATTGTCCTGATTGGTCATAAAGTTTATAATCTGTTCGTCTCCCTAAAAAACGTTCCAATTAGAAGTATTGTTGGGCACCGAGGATGTGTAGAGAAGTTCTACAGTGAACTGTGAGGATTCATAATCCTCTAGAGGTGATAGCCTTGGAGTAGCGATGGCCAGAGAATCAACAAGAGTGTTTTTCACTAAGGGAATCACTGTAATGTTGAAGGCTTCAAAATTTTCTATTAGTCAATGCACTTCCTATTCGTAATTCTTCAGGTGTGGAGAATTGAAATGTATATTATTCCTTATCTGTATGACAATGATTTTAGAATCTCTAAAAACCTTGAATTCTTTGACGTTTAAGTCTGTGGATTTATTTAACCCCTGTACTAGAGCTTCATACTCGACAGTGTTGTTTGTGCATTCGAACTCTAGACTACAGAACATGAAATGTCATTTACCCTTCAGATTAATGAGGATACACCCTGCTCTTGACCCTTCTTGTGATTTATATCCATCAAAGTACAAGGTCCAAAATTGTGGGCGAAATCTATCATCTTCTTCTTTCTTGTCACTTTGCTCTTTTCCTTTCGTTTGTCTTGTGATTTCTAACGTAGGTTCCTGGAAGAAGAGAGTTTCCTCCGCAACCTTCGACAATTATTCTCGGAAAATCATTTCAGAGTTTTGGGTAAGAGGGACATCAAATGAGATAGGAGAGAAGTTTTTGAAGTAGGAGTCATAGGAATAATTTCCTAACAGAGAGAAATCTACCGATGAGGGTTTGTTTAGGGTTTCTAGGTTAGTGACAATATGTTTTAGATATCTTTCCCTATCAATTCTGATCATATTTTTGTGTCCCTTTAATGGTAGCCAAATGTGCACCCAGTCTGTACTAAAGTATCCATTTAACTTTTCAGACCAGTCTCAGCTTAATAATAATCCATAAGCTTCTGGGATATATACTACAATCATGTCAATCACTTGCACAAATTTAGGATGTGTTGCTATTCTGATCATTACATATTTGATTTCTCCCATGACCTTCACCTGGGTTCTGTCCATTTGTATTACATGTTTATCTCTATTGAGAGGAATTGCATTTAGTTTTTTGCAAATAGACAGTGGCATAACATTAGAGGATGCTCCTTAATTGACCAAACAATTATGTAGGTTTCTGTTGAAGACTTCGAATGTTAAAAGGAACGGTGGGACAAAATTTTTTCCCTTCTTATCTACAGAGCAAGCATTCACAACTATTTTATTTACTAGATCTATGGGAGTTGGATTTCGTCCCTGATCAATTCTTGTCGTAAAATTTTCTACTGATTTCAAAGCTTGTCACATGAAGTCCTTTTGCTGAGGAATTCTACATATGTCCATAACTGATATATTAGCCTTCAACTTCTTCAAATCTTCTACTATGTTGTAATCTATCTTGGGCGATTCTCACGTATGGATATTTATAGGGTTCTTACAGGGAGAAAAAGGTGCTTTAGAGTGACCGGGAGTTGATCTTTCTCCTGAAGTTTGGGCAGGGGCAAGGTTGTCTGAGTCTAGTTGACCCCTACTTCGAGTTTGCACATCCAAGACTTATGTGGGTGTTTCCTGGACTTCACATAGGTCATTGGAAGGCATATGTACATCAAGATCCCATATCAACATGGTTGTTTCTTCTGGTGGATCAACCTCTTTCTGATCGATGATATTTATAGTTGACCTGCTTGGTTGTTCGGTTAGGGAGACCTCATCTAGAAATCGATTGGCCATAAAATTAATGGCATGCACCCATTGAGGGCAGTCTCTTTCAAAGTGGTTCTCTTGGTGATAAGTGTAGAAAGAGTCGGATGCTACATTTCTCATATCGATGTTTAGGTTGGTTGGGGGAGGTTCAATTTATTTGAACGATGGAATTCTTTTAAAGAAAGACTTATAGGGCCTTTGGCCTTGGTTTCCCTCCCCTGCAGTGCTCTTCATGTCTATGATTTCATTTGACAACTTCTTAACCATGCATTGTAGGTCCTCTATGTCCCCAATTCCCTTTTGAGGAGCTTGTTCTGCTTGTTTCCCTAGGGGTCTAGTGAGAAATAGTCCCCTCTGGGGAGGGGGTTGAGCTTCTTTCTTAACTAAGGAGACCCGAATTTCTTTGCATCCTTTTATTTGTAACTCTACCATTTTGAATTCTTCAAAATTCTCAGCCAAGGTTCATTTGTCAACCCCCTTCGCAAACATGGAAATAGAAGCTGGGAGAGCATTAGCATATACTTCGATTTGCAACTCCTGAGTAGGTTTAGCTTCGGGCTGGAATTTACTTAAGATAGTTGTGAATATTTGGTTGAAGTCTTTGATCCTTTCCTTCGAACTCATGGTGGCAGTGAACAACTCAACCATCAAAGCTCCTGTAGTAGTATCTTTTACAAATTTATCTAAAAAATCCTTTTGAAACTTTCTCCAACTTGTTATGGATCCTCCAGGTAAGTTAAAATACCACGTGGAAGCCGAATTATCGAAAGTGTAGGGGAATAACCTTCATACTACGTCTTCATGTTGGACATTCATAAGTTTGATAGCTAGTATGAATTTCTTGATATGGTCTTCAGGCAATCCTGAAGTTTTAGGGTCAATTTTAAGAAATAATTTCTCTGGGTGTTGGGGAAAGTTATGTACTCGTCTAGAGATGGCCAAAGAATCTCTGGCCAACCAAGGTTGATTTTTTTGCGGTGGATTTCCCCTCTCTTCATCATGGTCATTATGATATTCCATATCTTCAGATCCTAAAACTGAGCGTTCTGAGTTAAACCCTTCCTCTTCCGAAAAATCGTCTGGTGTAGAGACGTTGTCAGCTGGCGTTTCAGGGATTATATTAAGAGGATGTTCGATTTAGGCAATTGCAACATCTATTAGTGTTACAGGAGAATCCCCCTGTGGACAAGTGGATTTCTTGTTGGATACTAAACCCCTAACTCCAAGACAGAAAATGATATCATGGACACTGACATTCCTTTATCATAAAGCTAAACTATCAAAGAAGAAGAGGGAAGAATGGTAAATACCTTTTTTACTGACGTTTGTCCTTACTTGATCCGGATTGATCTGGATATCCAATTTCAGTTGAAGTTATTGTGATACGATGAGAAATAAAAACAATACTTCCTACTCTACTATGATTAGCTTCATAATGAATCTATGACAGAGACAAGTTCATATACACAAAATTTAAAGGAAACAGGCCAAGCATGAATTTATATGAATGAGAACAAAGTGTTACTTATAGCCATGGATGTGGTGAAGCAACTTCACCAAGCTCCCTTTGTCCATAATCTTGCTCAAATAATCCACATATAAACTGTTGATGCTTCAATGATATCTCCCTTATGAGATCATAAGTTAGATGCTTTACAATGTCTCTCCTTTTCACCATGAGAAGGCCTCCTTATAGGCTTGGAGAGGCCTAACCACTTGAGAGATATTTGGGATAAGTTGAGGATTCTTCTCCTTCAATTGAGGATCTTCCCTAAGATAGAGGTTTGACCTCAGATTCAAATCCAACCACTTTCATATATTAAGGGGATTCTTCCCCGATTTCCCTCAACAGACCAAAATTTACTCAAAAAGGGGGCATCGCTCCCTCTGAATGGGGTACAAAGCATTCCAATGCTCCCTTAGAAGAGGGTATAGAGCATCAATGCTCCCTAACAGAGAATAGGGGAGCGCTCCCTTCCAAAAATTGACTTTTTAGTGGTTTTTCAGTGGCAAAGATTTGCACTTTTTGTCAAATGATTTCTCCTCTTCAAAACTAGTCTTTGAGGTGTCTTTCAAGTGTTCTCAACAACAGTATGATATTGGTAAAACAACACTAGGTCATTATCTTAGTGAGTAATTTTGATGTGTAACAGATTGCCCCCCAAATTGAGAAGTTAGAACATGGGAACTAATGATTGAAGTACTTTGTAGACTTTTTCAAGCAAGGGTAGGATGCAAAGAACCTGATAGAAGTTGTACACAAACATCCAACAAATATTAATGACATGTTTCAAACCCAAGGCAGGCATACCTATGCTTGAGTGATAATTTTTTTTAGGTATGGCCGCCATAAAATACACTGCGGATCCATAATTATATTGATAAAGGGTATAGCTACTGAAGATATAATGTGGATCTATACTCCTATGACCTGAACTGATTGTAGCCATGAAGAATATACAGTGGATCTACGAGACGACAAGACATAGCCATGACCAAGACAAAGTGGATCTATGTGACAATATGTGTGTCATAGTTCAAAAGAACTCCTTCGCAACCTGGGCAAAGTGTATATAAGAGTGATAACTCAACCCAGGGTCTTCTTACCAATCCCAATGTAGTACAAATCTAACCATGTGAATAGATGTCCTGATGTCAAACATGGTAGAAACCACTTGATTACCGGTCAATGAGGTAAACCGTTAACAAGAGCGAGGGAGATCACCATTGATGTCAATGATTCCCAAGGTACTCTAGTACATTCCGACGAATTTGAATGAATGAGCTGAAGTCGAACATCCGAGAAATCATCCAATTAGAATTCAATGACGTAAACCTATTGTCGGATGCAAGGAGGCCTGCCATTGAGGCATGCAAGTCCCAATGTACTAACTGATTTTCAAGTCTAGCTCCTGGATAATGTGATGAAGTCAACAAGGATAGACTCATTGCAAGAGGGCATTGATGTATCCCCCATCAACGACATGAAACTGACACAGAGATGTAATTGGTAGATCAAATGAACATGGACTGACACGGCTATTGAAACAAGATATTTGTGATGGCTGACTCTCGAGGTAGATACTTCCCTTGAACACTGAGGCACAACAGCAGAAACTTGACATGGACCAAAACTTGATGATGCAATGGATGCCATGACTTTATTTAGGTGACCCAAAGGAGTAAAAGAAACTCATAGGATTGGCTCACTATAGAGGTTCAACAGATTAAAATGCATGCAAAGACAAAGTGCCATGTTCAAGGGTGACCGTAAGAGTTATTGGTAATGTTCTCAAAAACTGCTTGGCTTGCTTCATTGAATTTTTCCCCCATCCAGATAGATGAGTACCTCTTTCTAATTTAACGAGCTCGAGGAGGGTAACACATGCTCGATATGACTCACCTTCATTAAGTCCCTCTTCCTTTGTTTAACGAACTGGAAGAAGTAAGGGTTCGGTCTCATATGAGCCCTTCAATGTATGAATGTTTAACGAGTCCAGAGAAGGTAAAATCGGTGGTTTTCATATTTAGAGAGTCTGAAAACAACTTAAAGGCGACTCCAATGTTGTCCTTTTTCATAATGTTAGTCTTGCGAGGCCGAAAAAGAGATAAATTATCACTCGAAATACGCCCTTTCAAACCTTTTAATGAGTGGGAAAGGAAGCAAGATCACTCGACAATCTTTTCATGTTTAGAGAGTCTGAAAAGTGTTTAAAGAAGACTCCAGAGGGTTCCTTTTTCGTTTATCCATGCAGGTCTGAAAAAGAGATAAAAGTTTACCCGACACGTTCTTATATTTTTGAGCTTAAGAATGAACTAAGACTATGCTCATAAAAGTGAAAAGATAAAAAATGAACAAAACTGCTCTGAAACCTATCGATAATGTCAAAAATTTATTCGAGGAGATTAATAAGGCCTCCAAATTATTTTAAAAAACCCAAAAACTATATCTTTAGGTAAAAAATGAAATGTATAATAGTAAAATGTGGCAAAAAATGTCATTTACCATTTCATTAGTGCCAAAATTTGTAGTAGTGGAGAAATTTCCATTTGGAGGCGAATCTTGTTTTCTCGGTGTCGGAGCTATGGTCAACCATTTTTACTCACAGTTTGGACCAAGTTGGTGCTCTTCTTCCCTTCTTTCATTTATATGGTTCTCATTTTCATTTAAGGCAATAAATATTTATAACAAAAGATGCTCTGGGTCGGCCCAATCGCCCAAAAAGCTCGACGCTCCTCTAAAAGTCACGAGGGAGTGTTGAATAGCTTGGAAAATTCCCCTCCTAGCCAATGAAGGGCGCACCAACGCTCTGATGTAGTGGCTATGAGGACGTTTCCCAAAAAAACCACAAGAAAAAATGCCCAAAAACGGCCAACGCGCGCTCAAAATATGAAGAGGGTGTTTTGAATTTTTGAATGCTCGATGGCTAATGTAAGGGTACGTTGGAACCCTGATGTTCATGCAAATAGGGCATTGTTCTTTTACAAGAGCAAACAATTATTTTTTAAAGTTTTGAAAATTGCCCAAAAATTGCGAAAAATGTGATTTTTAATGAAAATTTGATTATTTGATGATTGCAGGTGATTTCGGCAACAATCATGCTTGAATGGAAAGAAAGAGAGCATGATCTTGATGATGTGGCTGCTTTTCAAATTCCCCGATCGAGAGCCGCATTGAGGAATTGTGGTCTCCTCAAATATGTCAAAATGCAAAAAATGAAGAAAGAGGTCCTTCTTCTTGAGCATATGATCGGGTTATGGAACGTTGCGGAACAAGGATTCCAGATGGGAATGAAACTTCTTACCATTGAGTTGGAAGATGTGTACTTAATAACTGGTCTCTCAAAATGAGGGGCTCCCATAGTTTTAACTAGACATCGAGCACTTCCCGTGCATGTGGATGAGTATCTGGCAAACCATTGTGTCCCAGGAGTGAGACTAGTGGGTGGCAGAATTGCGATCAAAGATATCAAGGATCTATCTCTTCGATCCATTCTATTTGACATTACGAGTATAGCAGGAAGTATGAGCGCACACCTAGTTTCAAGATCACAGGTGGCCTATGGCTTTCAGTGTCTAAAGCTAACATTGTTTAACTAGAGCACAAGGTTTCTTCACCACGTGAAGGAACAGATTACGAGATGCAGATCAGGGCAGCAAAAGCAATTCAGATATGGTTCAGTCTTGGTTTTTTTCTTCTTAGAACCATTCCTGGGATGCAACCTCAGATTGCATTACTGGTACGACCAGTGAGAAAGCCACGTATGGAGCGGTGGACTAGCCTGTCTCCGAGACTAGGCCCAGATTCAGAGTTCAGATTCAACAGTGATTTCTTTGCTTGGATGAGATGTCAATTGATCATGATAGAAGACTTTCCATATGCCAGAGTATATTTCTGGGACAACATGGACTTGGTTCTTCCAGAGGGCGAAGATTGTGATGCGTTAGGTAAGAAACCAAACAATGATCTCGTCAAGTGTTTTTAATTTTTGAATGTTATAAAATTTTTAGAGTACATAGAAGAGTCTTTAACAAACGTATTATTTCATCATGCAGATAGAGGAGCAACACGTCCGGTAGATATTCCAGCACTGGGACTTCGCGTGGATACTCAGATAGCAGTAGATCAAGGGGTAGCAGCAGGAGGTCTCCTGGAGGTTGAAAGAAACCTCCAAGGTCTCACGATGGGTATCCCTCCTCTCTAGAGGCAGTAAGTGCCACTACATCTACAAAGACACACTGTGGGAGTGTCTGAGAGTCTTAACTCTCTATTGAGGCGAATAGCCCATGCAGTGATATGTTACTCGCAGCATAATCTGATGCAGGGAGATTAAGATCTTCATGATGATTGTGTAGTCTGTATGATGATGTTTATGGGTGTGAGGACCCACATTTTTCCTATCTATGTACCATTTTTTATGTAATCAAACTTTTTTAGTCATGCCGTATATATATACATTTCTGAGTTTTTATAGTGCCAAATTATTTTTAAATGATGATGTCTTTTATGTGATGTGTTTTAATTTACATGATGATATGTGATGTGATTCATTTCCTTTATGAAAACTTATCTATGTGCGAGATATCTATCCATAATGTAATTTTCTAACAAATCCGAAATGGTATTGAGTTCTCTTGGTATGTGTCGGTATT
>JASDQU010107418.1:128667-149364 GCA_032191745.1 Picea mariana | reverse complement strand
ATCTTAAAAGGAAAAAAAAAATTGATCATGTTAAGACCCTCTTAGCCTGCACGAACAAAAGACGTTGTAATTTTAGGGATATGTTGACTTTGATAATTTAAAAAATATATCAAATTAATATTATAAATTTTCAAAAAATACACGACACAATAAAAATGGTTCTCTACAATTATACAAGTTTTTGGAAAAAAATTTAATCGTTAAGGTACTCAACACTTGCACGAAAAAAAACATATACCTTATATTTTGTTGGAAAAATAAGATACCATTTTTATAAAAAAACAAGTTTGACATATTTATTCACAATTTCTATGAATAAAATTTGTATATTCATAAAGCTAGTTCAATTTCCTACATTTCATATCGTTACACTATATTCAAATTCATTATAAAAGTACCTTGAATAATCCCTCCAAGTTAACAAATTGTTGTTTTTCTAGGTTTGCATTGCCAATAACACATCATGATAGACCATCATTAGCTTGCACTCACCCACATCTAATTTTATCATTAACTAAATCCTTGGGAAAAAATTGACATCATAGTCATTGTGAATGTATGGTGTTTTTTCTATGATTGGAATTGATTTCAGAAAATGACCAATTTATTTCCCATGTATGTTTGATATGATTGAATGAATGAAAAAATATTATGATATTGTTTAATGTATTAAGTATAATGTTGTCCTAAGTGTATTTCCTTCATGATTTTAGATTAACATATTTTCACTATTGAATTCTTTTCAATGCTCAATATATTTTCGTTTTGTGTAAGATTTGTTTATACAAATACCTTGTATGTTAATTGTGTTTTCTTTCTGAAATTCATCCAAACATCTCCTTTAAATATCAAAGGCTTGATAGACATGGGAAAATTCCTCTTGGGTTGAAATTCCTCTCATCATCTTTTCAAAAGTGACTGTGAGGGTTTTGAGAAAGTAAAAAAAACTTTTATGAGAAGTTCCACCACATCACAACTTTAAAACCTTGAACATATAATCACCCGTCGACATTTGTATATTTTTTTATGTGATAGTGTTTTTTGTTAAAAGGTGATTTGTCAATTATGTTTGGCTCAGAGATTTGTAATTTATTTTCCAATCAACATTAATACAACTAGCACTTTATTCCATGGTAATAGTGATGATAATGAGTTTTCCATCAATAAACCCTTTTTACTTTTAATATAGAAGAAAGACTCATTTTAAAATCAATAGGAATAAGTGTTCTATCTTTTTTATATCACAATCCATGGTTATTATAAATATTAATACTCTTTAACTTATCAACTTTTGATTTAGTAGTCACACAGAATTGCAAGGGTCAACTGTTGTTTCTGAGTCTGTACTTAAGGCTTTAAAAGTACAGTTTCAAGGCATCCGAAAGTGAGCAATAGGTGTAGAAGAGGGAAGCGTAAACCTTCGGCAAAGGAAACTAGGGAAGATTCCTACGTTGGCGTTGTCTAGATTCCAACTGTTCCTAGATAGTTATATCTTTTTCAATGGCTGCCCATGAACGTTCCAATTCGACCCGGTTAGTAGCAGTTTTAAGAATTGTGTTGAAAAGATTTAAAGCAATGTGTGTTTGGTCTGATAGTCCGGGTTTGATATTAGGCTGTGTTGGTACATGGATAGTCATGGAGGAATAGTAAAATAGGAAAGACTTCAAAGAGAGATTAAGTGTTGTCTCGATTTGGCCAAATAAAAGAGAATTTTACGGTTTTCAGAATAAAATAGGGATGCAAATCAAAGGCTCTTTCCCGTAACTGTATTATATTTTAATCAAAGGTGTGAGGTGGGGAAAAACATTTAGCTGTCTATAGTGTAAGGTTTCCACCAAGGGAGAAACTCACAAATAAACAGAAGAGGAAAAAGTAAGGAAATAACCGATGTAGAAGAGAATATATGTAGAATTCTGAAAATGCAGATTGGTCTTACACCTACTGATAGCTGGTGCAGAGGAAAGACAATAAACAATTACAGAAAACCAAAATTCATTCTCTATAGTAGTGGTCGTACTAAAGTATAATGAAGAACATCAATTATGAATTATGAAATGAAATGAAATATGAAATACAAAGAAACAAACTTGTAACACAGTCTTGACAGAATCGAGAATCTTTAGATTTTCTTGTATTAACTTCTCAAATGTAAAAAAATTTGTTACAATCAACACAAAAAGTTCCAGCCCTGTTTATTTCTTTCTGTGATATATTTATACAATTTTACAAATCGGGTAGAATCTCAATAGTCACAAATTTTCGGTTATGATAGGGGGGAGAGCAATCTCTCCATTTCTCCTTCTTTGTCTTCACTTTGTGCCAAGCATTGGTCATCGTGCAGATTCGGTACAGGCAACACATCTTTCGACCAACTGAGATATTAACCGAGACGGTTCTCCCTGACAGCTGGCTTCGAAGAAGTAACATTCTCGGGCTAACTGTTGCAGTCTGTCTTCCATCTGTCCATCGATGATGTCTATGGCACATAGTTGTGCACTAGGTTTGATCATGCACTTATCAACTTGGACTATGTCCACTATGGTCATCTGAGAGATATTGGCCGAATCTCTTTCTTCCTTTCCCTTCAGATCAAGTGAGATCTGTTCCACATTCATTTGCAACAACACCTCGACATTGCCTCCGCTGTTAATTCCCAGCAGCTCGCCATCTATAGAATTAAAGGCTTCCTCCAAGGAATTGGTTATCTTTTGGGCTTGCTGCTTGCCTTCAGTGATGTTATGCTCCCATTCCTTTAGCAAAATGTTCCCTTAGGTTTGCTCTGAAATGGTGAATCTGGGAGTACCCGTCGAAACCCTGTTGTTTGTGGCTATTACCGTTTCCTGGAAGGTGACCCGAGCCGCTCCTGCATCCCTTTCTCTGGCCGATAAATTCTTGAAAACTTGCTTTACCAATAAACAGTTGTCACGGATCGCTTCCACCTTGGAGAGCAAATTTTGTTGCGTCGCAGAGACTCTGGTCTGAATCTCGATTGCATGGGATTTGAACATCCTGATGTTTATCATTCTTCTCTCGGCGATCTCTACCCGAGCCTGCAGCTGTTCAATCAAATTCTTCTGCTGGCTCGCTTGCATCTGACCATCTAGGACCACCAACTATGTTTTCTCCAGCTTAGTTCTAAGCACCTGTATTTCATTTTTATCGGCCAATCTAGCCTGTTCTATCTCCATGCTCGCCTAACCTTTAGCATTTTCCGTGGCGGTGGCCAATCTGGCTTCAAGAGTCCTAATCAGGCAATTTTTTCTTTTAAGTTGGTTCTTTAAAAGTCCGACTGAGAATTGATTTGCCGAGGCATACGCTCCTAGCATCCCTGCGATTTCAGTGGCGAATTGCTCATTCTTTTTATTTGTTCCATCAGTCATAACTTTATACTTTTTGGTAGTCGACTCTCCTTCCTGGTAAAATTCCCTTTTTACTACTGCTTTTCTCTTTTTATCAAAGAAAAACTCATTCGGAGGGAGTTCTTTTGCTCTTATGGACCTCAGCTCCTCATTGAACATCCATCCTTCTTCTATATCTCCCTGCGTTGACTGTAAGGGGGTGACAGAGGTGATGGGTTCTCCAATCTATTTCCTCGATTTCTTTGGGGTGATGACTAGGTTCTGCTTCATTGGCGGTTCTGGGGTCTTTATCTCTGTCTCTGGATTCTGTTTCTTCAGCGGGTCCGGAGTCTTTATCTCTGTCTCCAGATTCTGTTTCTTTGGTGGGTCCAGAGTCTTTTCCTCTGCTTCTAGATTCTTCGTTTGTTCCTCCTCATCCTGATCCTTTCCTAGGTTGGGATTTGCATCTTTAGAACCTTCAGCATCCTTTCGCTTCGTCTTCGAAATGCTTGGACCCTCACCTCGCAATACAGCGGGGAGACAGCTACGCCAGTGTTCCTGGAATTTCAATACCTCGGCTCTATCCTCGGGTTCCAAGGATTGAATCTAGGCTAGAATTTCTTCATATGACCTCGCTCCTCGGAAAATGTCATCCGAGGGTGAATTCTCATGCTCAAATCTTTTGAGCCCGTAATTAGCCAAATGATTGCTCATGACCCTCTGTGGATCATGCTTCTTGTATTCGATGGAGACCAAATTCAGGTCTTCCAGGGAAGCAACCTCTGCTTTCGCATGCCCGAAATCTAATAAAGAATAAGAATTCAAACGAATGGGAAAAGACAACCATACCTTCTTTGAATACCCTTTGAGCTCCTTACTTACACCGCCAATTACTGTCTGTCGGGCGACCTCACGACAAGCCAGCTTGTCAGGAATGAACAATGACAGCGCATTCGGGGGAACAGAGGCCCCGAAAACTCTGAGGTATGAAAACTCTGCCTCCACGTACCAGTCCGCTATGCTGCTCAGATTTGTGGCAATGTTGTCCGAGATATGGGGTGGTGGGTGACCAAAGACGACAATATGCAGGGGCACCATCACCCAGTTAAAAATTTCATACGCGAACTTTTCTGCTTTGTTTTCCCATAGTTTTTCATGATATACATGTATGGGTTTGTCTTCGACCGGAGTCCAACCCCAGCGCATTAATGGAAATGGTGTCATAGAACAAATTGCATCCATAATATATGCGGACATGAAGAATGAGGACGACCTCCCATTTTCCTTCTGCTCCCGATACTCTGTGACCCGATTAGCCAAGCTATCCGAAAGTATCTTTTCCTAATTAAAAGAACAACCTTCTGCGACCCAAAACATTAGAGTCACCCACGCAAGGAAAAAGTGCGATGTGTCCTCTCTCCCATATAACNTGGTGTCATAGAACAAATTGCATCCATAATATATGCGGACATGAAGAATGAGGACGACCTCCCATTTTCCTTCTGCTCCCAATACTCTGTGACCCGATTAGCCAAGCTATCCGAAAGTATCTTTTCCTAATTAAAAGAACAACCTTCTGCGACCCAAAACATTAGAGTCACCCACGCAAGGAAAAAGTGCGATGTGTCCTCTCTCCCATATAACTGACATGTCATCATGGCCACATATTTATACTATGGTTCCAATGAAGCGATTGAATAAACACCGTGGTTATCAGCTCTGAACTTCGCGGTGCATGAAACCCAATCCTTTATCAAACCGGGCATGGTTTTATCATACTGTGTGCACTCCTTCTCCTTGAATTCCTCCAAGAAATCAGTTCCATATGTGTAGTTGAACGTCGTGGGTAGCTTATACATGGTTTGCATATGCTCAGGCCTAAAAGTCCCTATGGTAACGCCCTTCTCATTCATGATAGTTCTGGTCGGTATGTCCACATGATCCAACACCCATCGGACCATGTCATAATATGGAAACAACCGTGGTCTGGCTGCTACTCTGTGCATTCCTGATTAGACGACTATTTTGTACTTGGTGTTTAGATCATCTTTTTTGGTGTCGTCGGAGTCATTGGAATAATCTACCAATTCTGATTGCAGAATGTCTGAAACAAATGACCAGTTAGGGACCGAGCCGACACTTCAGGGTGAAGTATCGAAGACATTGTCTGAGCCTTGTCCTACAACCTCAACATTCACCTTCACTGCTTTCCGTGGAGCCATGGCTGAAGCTTGCGTCTTAGCTCTTCTGCGATAGAACTGCGTATACATACAGAAGTTAGTTTACTCAAAAGTGATGAGCTCTGCGTGCTATGAAAATGCATTTGTTATAATGGAATGCAGCTCTTTCATATATTTGAAAACTCAGTACCTTTCACAACAAGGCTGTCAAATCATAATTAGAAATAAATTGTCGTCATAAAAATCCAATCTTATATTCATAGATTTACCCTATTTCCCCATTAATGTCATAAATTTTGAGGGTTTAAAATTCAGTTGGCGTATCGAGAGAAAGGTCCCCCTCGTGAATCGTGTAGGCATCGAAACACGGGATAAGTCTTGATTTAGCTTAATTAATCCAAATCTCCCCAACGTTAATCAATATCTCGCTACTCGTTATATCGGGAATTTTCCTTTAACATTTTGAGTCTCCAACTCCCGAGACTGTGAGGACCAATTTTGGTTTAATTAAAGGTAATCGCGATTTGGGGATTGATTAATTTTATAATTATCACTTTCGTCATATTGCGATTCAGAGCTTCGAAGATAAGTTTTTGGGAGATTTATATGCCGAGTTGCGAAACCGCGAGATTGCGATAACAAGACTTAATTAAGGGGAAGATAATCTTGGATTAAGTGATTAATTAATCATGTTATAATTACATCGTGACTTCGTGAGTCAGGTTTTAGAAGCCGTAAATTTAGAAAAAGATAATGCCGAGTGGAAAAATGTCGAGACAACTTTAACCACGGTTAGCTTTTTCTACCTTTAATCCTTGACATGGGTTATCCAGAAAGGACCTCGTGTTCTCAGCTCTCGGGGCTGTAAAAATAAAAATTTGGGTTTGGAGAACGCCGAGGCACGAAACCCCGACGACGTCTAATCATGAGTTAAAAAATTTTACCCCTGTTACTGTCTTGAATGAAAATTTAAAACGACTTCGACGTTTTGTGATTCGGGACACGTGAATTCATGAGTTATAGTATCCGACCTGCGAGATCCCAAAGTAGAACAAAAAGAGGAAACCTTCTTACGAAAAGTAGGACTTGTTTCGAGGGTAGAAGAATTATAGCTGCTGGCGTGATCAAGCTTTAGAGATCATCGATATCTCGGAGGGAAAAAGAAAACCATCTTTAGATTTCAAGCATCAAAAATGAAAATTGTGACAGGCTAAAAAACAAGGGCGGCTCCAACATAGTCTCCAACTAGGGATCCCACCTTCCTGTGAGGCAGGAAGAACAGTAGACCACATGCCAATATTGGGTAAATGGAGTCAAAATATCAATCAAGTGGAAAGGTTCCAGGAAAAGAGGATCGAAGGGGGAAAAAGACTACGTTCTTTACCCTGAAAAGTTTTTTCAAAATCAGATACTCTTTCCGAACACAGCTGTAGTCCCTTTCACAATTTTATCTTTCCCACTACTAACTTTAGGTATGTTTTAAGACAATCGAAACAGTCCTAGGAGACTCAACAGATCTTTTGGGTCTCGGCTTGCATCAAAAGAATGAGATTATATGTTTTTAATTAGGGAGTCTCGTCTGAATTTGGGATGTGGATCAGGTTTTAGAAAGCATTGGTTACCAGAGTAGAGTGATATTCATGTATAACAGCCTTACAGATATCTCAAACATTGCTTCACTTCCAGTGAGCCTGTTCAGTACCCCGGTGAAGTTATCTGGCCCCTTTTACTGAATTTCCTTTCATCACTTCGGATTATATTTATGCATTTAAATGCTGAGATGAGGGCAATCATTTCTGAATTTCCTTTCATCGTCTTCTTGGACTAGGTGGGGGCAATCATTTCTGAATTTCCTTTCACCACCTGTCTTATAATTTACTTTTTTGAGCGCGAAGATGGGGGCAATCAGTTTGTATCAGGGTTGATATCTGTGTAATATTTTGCATTAGAGGTCTGTCAACTTACTTTGATTACTCGGTATCAACCTTCCCTTGACCTTCACAACATCTTCGTTCTTAGGGAGAAAAGGAAAATAACTTTTAAAGGGCATCCCGTTTGAGCAAGCTTTAATCCTCCGATACCGTTGAAAAACCTAGGAAAGTTAGGATCGCTCTAAACGTTCCTTTGTTTAGCGGGGGATTGAGTAGTTGTGAAGACCCGCTTTCTTTCCACAATCTGTTTTGAAACTCACGAGGCTAAAATGAAAAACTTTTATCCCTTCGTAATGAAACGAAAAGATGGTGGCTTGTCAAAAGTTAGACCTGAAGACAGGCATGGTGCCAGGTAGTGACTTATTGACTGAAAATACGGAGGTCAAAACCACTCGAGACTGACTCTTGTAGATATCTTTGGGGATAGTTTATTTTGACTGACCATTTTTTGATTGAGTGTATCATTCAAATTATTTTAAATCAAAGATTATCAAGCCAAGCAATGATCCTATTATCTAACATGTTAGCCGATATTGCAGTTTGAATGACGTTACCTCGGTTTCCTTTAACAGTCTTTCATATCATATGTTTTTGAGAAAGTTCCTTTTTACCTTTTCATTTCACTTTCTTTGCGCAATATGAAACTACTTTAGGTATCACCTGTTTTATGCCGCTCTATTTCTGACACCGACCTGCAAATTACTTTTCCTGCTAGTTTTCATATGCAGCTGGAATCCTGTAAAAAACAAATATGAATCTTATTGGAAATGTGTCGAGAGTTTCTGAACAAAAACCGAAAATCAAAAGCAAATGTTTAAATGAAAATATATGTATGTACAAAACATATATAATGAAATTTATTTTTACGATTTTTTTTTTTTTTTTGAATCTGACGACTGTTACGTCATGTAATGCTTTAGATACCACCCATTGACAGGGGTGCTGAGGACTTCTCCATCTATATTTTCCAGAAGGAAGGAATTTTTCCCTTCTGGAGCTGAGACCCTGAATGGTCCATACCAGAGGTGGTCAAATTTACCATGCTTCACAGCTTCCTCCCTTCTTGCATCCCATATTAGCACTAAATCACCTGGAAGGAATTCCCTGTCCTTTGCCTTGCGGTCGAACAATGCTTTCATATCATCTTGGTACTTTTGCGTCTTTTCATCAATTTCAACTCTATGCTATTGAACCTCAATCGGTTGATTAATTCTCCTGGTTACATAATTGGGTTCTTCATTTTGATCCTGCCATAACATCATCACAGGTAGCGCTAGGTTTATAGGTAGGACCGCATTTGTCCCATAGACCATTTGAAACGGCGAAATGACGATAGACCTTTTAGTGCTGATGCAGTTTGCCCATAATGCGTATTTCAAGTGCACATGCCAAGACCTTTTATTTTCATCCAGTACTTTCTTGATTATGTTTACCAGGCTCTTGTTAGATGATTTGGCCAATTCGTTCCCCTGGGGGTAATATGCTGTGGAATGGCCAAGAATGATGTTATACCTCTGACAGAAAATGATCATAGCCATAGATTTAAAGGCCTGGGCATTGTCGATAACTATCTTTCGGGGACAACCGAATCTTGACAAGATATTGTCTTCCAAGAATTCGATTACCACCGAGTCTGTTGACCTTTTGGTTGGAATGGCTTCCACCCACTTAGTAAAATAATCTATAGCTGTTAAGATCCACTTATGTTGAGCACTGGAATGGGGATTAATCTCCCCTATGAAGTCTAGACCCCATTGTTGGAATGGAGCTTCAACTTTGACTGGAACTAGTGGCAATGCAGGGAGTTTCTATTTACCAGCAAATATTTGACAAGGGTTGCAAGCACGCACTTTGGCATTGACGTCCGAAAAAAGTTTCGGCCAGTAGTACCCAGCTCTCAAGATCTTGTAGGCTGTAGCTCTCCATGCGTGATGCCCCCCATAGACTCCCTTATGAAATTCATCTATAACCCGCTGGGCTTCTGATTCTACTAAACAGACGAGCAGGAACCCGAGTGGATCCTTCCAATATAGCTGACTTTCGGATATACAATATTTAACTACATGGAGTTTTAAGGTTCTGCATTTAGACGATGGTAGTTCATCTGGGCATTTTAAGTTCAGCAAGTAAAACACTATGTCTCTGTACCAGCTCGATGATAAGAACTTCTCTTCGATCTGGTTAGGACTCGTTTCTTCATCCGGTTCATTTAGGTCTGTGTCTTTGTCGCTTTCCCGCAGGCAATTGATATCAAGGGCTCTGAAATTTGACTCCGCTAAGAGTTTGTCTAGGCCTTGCGCTTTTATCAATTTGGTCGGTTTAACTTCCAGATCGAATTCTTGGATTTTAGCAAGCCATCGCCCTTTTTTTCTGTCACTGTCTGGCTGTACCAATATATCTTTCACAGAACTGGTCGACACATACGCGATAATTTTCAAATGCAGCACATAAGTCCTAAATGCCTTTAGTGCTTTAACCATTGCGTACGCCTATTTTTCTATTATGTCATACTTCAGTTCTGCGTCTCTAAGGCTCTTGCTAAAAAACATGATCGGCCATTCGAATCCTTCTTCATCTTTTTGTAGGAGCACCACGGCGATAGTATGTTCAGAGGAAAACGAGAAGATAAGAAAATCTATCAGATAATCTGGGCTTGCTAACACAGGTGCCTCGCTTATGAATTTTTTGATATGCGCAAATGATGCTTTAGCCTCGGTTGTCCAATTTACTCCGCTATCCTTCTTCAACATTCCTGTGATCAATTTGACAATCTCAGCGAAATTGGGGATAAACCTTCATAAAAAAATTATTGTTCCTAAGAAATTGAATCTCTTTTACATTTCTGGGAATATTTATAGTTTCTATTACTTCAATCCTCTTAGGATCAATCCTGATCCCATCTCTAGATACAATATGGCCCAAAATCTTACCTTCCCGCATAGCGAAATGTGATTTCTTTGGGTTCAAGGATAGACCAAACCTGCGGCATTTTTTGAAAGTCTGTTTTAGATGGATCAAATGTTCTTCATCGGTTTTAGAGAAAACCATAAAATCGTCAAGGTAGATGACTACAAACTTGTCTCTTTCTCCTATGAAAGCGATGTCCATAGCACGCTGGAAGGTAGCCCCTGCCTTCATCAAACCAAACGACATTTTGTCATACATGAATGTACCCCATGGTGTGGTGAAAGCAATTTTTTCCCTGTCTTGTTCGTTCATGGTGATTTGATTATAACCAGAGAACCCATCTATCATAGACATTCGATTTGCTCCTACTACTTTTTCTAGCACATGGTCCATTTTGGGCAATGGGTAATTATCCTTGAGAGAAGACTTATTTAAGTTTCGGAAATCCACACATAGCCTGATTTCTCCATTCTTTTTCCTGACCGGGACCAGGTTTGCCACCCAATCTGAGTATCTTAGGGGTACGATTATTTTCACATCTAAAAGCTTCTTAACTTCCTTTTCAATCACGGGTAACAAAGTGGGGTTAATTTGCCTAAGGTTTTGCCTAAATGGCTTGACCCCAGGCTTCAAAGGTATATTGTGATCAATTATGGAAGTGTCATACGTTCTTAGCTCATCATGAGACCATGCGAAAACATATTTGTACTGTCTGAGTAGGTCTCTGTATTTGACCTTTACTTTGGGAGGGAGGAACTTGGATATCTTTACTACCCTGGACTCTTTTTCAGTTCCTATATCACAGTCCTCCACCTCTTCTGGTTGGGGCTGCAAAGTGGATTTCACAGGTACGTTGTTCTGATCAAAAAGTCTTTCTAAAGGGATTAAGCCTTTCAGAATCTGGTTTCTTTTGAGGACCAACATACGATGGTCCGCAATTTTTTCTCGGAAGGTTTCAGGATCTTCCCCCTCTTGCATGATCCACATTGGGTCATTTTGATTCTCTTGGTCTGGATGAGTTTCAGAGAACTTGCCCACTGCTGCAAGAAATTTCTTAATTTGTTCGTCATCTTCAAAGACATGCCAGTGTCGGATGTTGTCTGGTATAGAGGGTTTGTATTTGATTTCAGTGTGATACTTAAGTTTGAAGGTCATGGGAGGAGAAAAGGTTGAAGCTTCCTTTGCCAATGCATTAGCATGTAGATTCTCTGTGCGAGGGATAAAATGGACCTTTACAGATGAGAAAAAGTTTTCCATGAGATCCCAAGCACAATTTCTATACGTTCTTAGTCTGGGATGTTTGGCTAGGTACTATCGGTTTATTTGTTTGACTATTATCTCTGCATCACCATAAACCTCCAAGTTACTTATATTTAGCTTTTTGGCAGCCTCTAATCCTAAGATCAACGCTTCATATTCGCATACGTTGTTAGTGTAATCTATGTCCCACTGCAGTCGGTAGGAGAAAGGAACAATGAATTTACCTTTGGGAGCCACTAAGAGCACTCCCGCACCTGCCCCTTCAGAACATAAAGCACCATCAAAATACATTTTCCAGATTCCGGTGTTACACAGATCCTCTATCAAGTGAATTGACTCTTCTTGCTTCATATCGATTTCCTTTGGACAACCATCCAAACCATCATCAAAAGACAAGATGCAATTTCCCAGATCTCGGTCTGCAATGTAAATAGGGAAGTTATTTGGGTTTTGAGGGTCACTGACTATATATGCTAATCTTGTTTCTCTGTACAACCGAGTGAACTGACCACCGAACACAAGGATTGTGGCATACGTCATGTCCAACTATAGAGAACCCCCCAACTTGGCTCCCCATGACCTAGATAACAACATGCCATACTTAGGAGGAATATTTGTGATAACCACATCCATCAGGATACTCTTAACCGGGACCTGCGCCAAGGTAACTACCAGATGTTTTATCATCCCCATACATTTAACCTTTCTCGAGTCAAAAGAGTACAGGTTTCCATAAGGTCTTGTGATCTGGAGACCCAACTTGTCCATTATAATCTTGGGCATAACATTATGGGAAGCCCCGGAGTCTAACATACAATTATGCAAGAACTGATCATATACATTCAGAGTGATATAAAAGGGAGCAATGTTGTCTTTGGACCCTTCAAAATGGGGACCAAAGGTGATGTTAGGTCTGTCATCTTCCAATTTTATAACATCAGAATGGCTTTCTAGCTCAGAGACACCGATTTCTTTGGTAATTTGCTTCCGATAAACGAGTTTTTTCACTAATTCTACCAAAGGGATTGGTATCTTAATTTTGTTTAACTCATTTTCAAAGCTGAAATCTCCGCTCACCTTGTATGCTTCTTTGGTTAATACTTTTTCATCTTTCCTTTCAGACTTATTTGTCTGGACCGCTTTATCCCTCATGGTCCTAGTTGAAGACGTAGCTTTATTTTCTGGTTCGGTTTCTGGTGTTTGAGTTTCAACTTTTTTCACCTCAGACTCCTGATTGCTTACTACTTTAGTTTTGTTGTTGGGTAATGAGGTCTCGTCCGAAGGAGGCTCATAATCTTGGCCTCTTTGAAGGATTTTCTTGGGTTGAGTCATTGAGGTGGGCTTATTCTTAGATCTTAGGTTGTACTTTGGTTGAAACTCGACCATCATTATCTCGGTTTCTGGTTGAGATTCACAGAGATCGGTCTGATCACCTTCTTCACCCTCATTTGACGATTGTGGCGTGTTTAAAGATTTTTCATAGTCTTCGTGAGTCATATATGGTTGAGTACATTCATCACCGAAGTTCGTAACCTCATTATCTCAATCTTCGTAGTCTTGAAAATCGTTCGCTCCTATAAAATTTTCAGTTTTTAAAGGAGCTTGTATCTTTTGATCTTCATTTTTTATTTGTCTCGGTTGATTAGGAGGGTTTGGATTCCTCTTGAAATCTTTTTTGGGGTAAGAGTCAGCCTTGGCCTGTTCAAGTTCCATTTTGGATATTTTATTTGACAGTTCTTTGATCACTCTAGCCATATCGTCCACCCTATTGTCTGAGGATCTATTGGACCCTGGAGGACCTGCTTGTTCTCTAAATCGCTTGGTCTCTCAGTTTCCGGTCTCTAATCTAGCCTTAAGTTTACCCGAAGCCATCATATTAGATTCTATTTCTACCGCATCACCCTGCATACGGTTTAAGGTGGCTCCTCTTCGCTCTCGCAAAAGTAGTGTGAAATCTGGCTCGAAAGCTCCGGCGAAAGTCACTTTGGCCGCGGGTTGAGATGGTTTGACCTCAACTGGGATTTTATTGTACAGTTTGTTGAATCTCTGAATGAATTCCATGATTGTTTCTGAGTTCTTTTTCTTCAAAGACCCAAATTCGATTAGATAATAGAGATGGTCTTTTCGCTCGCCCCATTGTCTAAGGAAAGCATCTTCCAAAGCATCATATGACAGGATAGAAGCCACGGGTAGGCTCCGAAACCAAGTTCGGACCTGACCTTCAAAAGTTTCGACAAGGAGTCTCGAATATACATCCTCATGCTCGATACCGAAGATATCTGCGAATTGGTCGAAAAAATTAATATGTTCGGCCGTAGTTAGATCCCCCTCTCTGGTGAATTTTGGTAAATTTTTTATGCAATTTTCTGGAAGATCATGTAGGGGGACGGGCAATACTAATGGAGTGTATCTGGCTGCGACTTTCATGAAAACTATGGGAGGGGGGGG
The DNA here is from genome assembly GCA_032191745.1 of Picea mariana. Taxonomy (NCBI): domain Eukaryota; kingdom Viridiplantae; phylum Streptophyta; class Pinopsida; order Pinales; family Pinaceae; genus Picea; species Picea mariana. The sequence continues at coordinate 135,300 of JASDQU010107418.1, read as the reverse complement.
CAGGCCCTTGACCTCCACCTCCTCCTAGAGGGACTCCTCCCCCTCCTCCTCCGATAAACCTTCCACCTCCTCCTATAAACCCTCCACCTCCTCCTCCGGCGGCTGCCATCGTTGTTTGTGGAAAGTTGTAAAGGGGATTTTGGAAAATTAAAAGGGAATATTTATTTTCCTCGCAAAAAGGAAAGTTCGATGAGGAAGGATAAGGAACGCGAGGACTCGATTCCTCGGATTTGCAAGAGACGAAATCGGGAGAACTGACGGGTGTGGGAACAAAGTGTGTAACACACTCTTTAGAATTTGGTGAAGTCGAGAAATTCAACCGAAGAAAAGATGGTATTTCAGAAGCCGACAAACTTTCAAGAGGGCCCTTTCCTTTGTGTGCTAAGGGGATGGTTGGATGAATATCACTCCTAATTTCGGAGCAGATTGGCATCGAATATTTAGAGTAAAAGAGAGGACTGAGCGAAGTTGAGAGTTCGGAAGGACTCTTAGTCTTTAGTGATGGGGTTTTAAGTTTGTAAACTGCAGTGCTTGGCTTAAAAGGGCCTCTCGCCTTTAGAATTTTTTCGGGATCGGTAACGGGAGTAATCTGCTTACCATCCAGGTTTTGTCTGGTATTCCTTCGACCAGACGCCAGTTTATTTCTCGTGGAGTCACCAAGTGAAATATAAAAAGCCTTAAAAGGTGTGTACTCTTTGTTCACTATCAAAGGGTAACACTTTCAACGAAAAAAAATTGTCGTTTTCCCAGGAAAAAAGATTTCATAACTTCGGTCCCCGGCAATGGCGCCAGAAAGATGTTGTTCCTGAGTCTATACTTAAGGCTTTAAAAGTACAGTGTCAAGGCATCCGAAAGTGAGTAATAGATGTAGAAGAGGGAAGCATAAACCTTTGGCAAAGGAAACTAGGGAAGATTCCTATGTTGGCGTTGTTTAGCTTCCAACTGTTCCTGGATAGTTATATCTTGTTCAATGGCTGCCCATGAACGTTCCAATTTGACCCGGTTAGTAGTAGTTTTAAGAATTGTGTTGAAAAGATTTAAAGCAATGTGCGTTTGGTCCGATAGTTCGAGTTTGATATTAGGCTGTGTTGGTACAGGGACAGTCATGGAGGAACAGTGAAATAGGAAAGACTTCAAAGAGAGATTAAGTGCTGTCTCGATTTGGTTGAATAAAAGAGAATTTTACAGTTTTCGGAATAAAATAGGGGTGCAAATCAAAGGCTCTTTCCCGTAATTGTATTATATTTTAATCAAAGGTGTGAGGTGGGGAAAAACATTTAGCTGTCTATAGTGTAAGGTTTCCACCAAGGGAGAAACTCACAAATAAACAGAAGAGGAAAAAGTAAGGAAATAACCGATGTAGCAAAGAATATATGTAGAATTCTAAAAATTCAGATTGGTCTTACACCCGCTGATARCTGGTGCAGAGGAAAGACAATAAACAATTACAGAAAACCAAAATTCATTCGCTATAGTAGTGGTCGTACTAAAGTATAACAAAGCACATCAATTATGAATTATGAAATGAAATGAAATATGAAATACAAAGAAACAAACTTGTAACATAGTCTTGACGGAATCGAGAATCTTCAGATTTGCTTGTATTAACTTCTCAAATTTAAAAAGCTCTGTTACAATCGACACAAAAAGTTCCAGCCCTGTTTATTTCTTTCTGTGATATATTTATACAATTTTACAAATCAGGTAGAATCTCAACAGTCACAAATTTTCAGTTATGGCAGGGGGGAGAGCAATTGCTCCATTTCTCCTTCTCTATCTTCACTTGGTGCTAGGCATTGGTCGTCGCACAGATTCGGTACAGGCAACACATCTTTCGACCAGCTGAGATATTAACCGAGACGGTTCTTCCTGTCAGCTGGCTTCGAAGAAGTAACATTCTCGGGCTAACTGTTGTAGCCTGTCTTCCATCTCTCCATCGATGATGTCTATGGCACATAGTTGCACACTAGGTTTGATCATGCACTTATCAACTTGGACTATGTCCACTATGGTCATCTAAGAGATATCGGCCGAATCTCTTTCCTCCTTTCCCTTCAGATCAAGTGAGATCTGTTCCACATTCATTTGCATCAACGCCTTGGCATTGCCTCCGCTGTCAATGCCCAGCAACTCCCTATCTATAGAATTAAAGGCTTCCTTCAAGGAATTGGTTATCTTTTGGGCTTGCTGCTTGCCTTCGGCGATGTTATGCTCCCATTCCTTTAGCAAAATGTTCCCTCGGGTTTGCTCTGAAATGGTGAATATGGGAGTACCCAACGAAACCCTGTTGTTCGTGGCTATTACCACCACCTGGAAGGCGACCCAGGCCGCTCCTGCATCCCTTTCTCTGGCTGATAAATTCTTGAAAACTTGCTTTACCAATAAATAGTTGTCACGGATCGCTTCCACCTTGGAGAGCAAATTTTGTTGCGCCGCAGAGACTCTGGTCTGAATCTCGATTTCCTGGGATTTGAACATCCTGATATTTATCATTCTGCTCTCGGTGATCTCTACCCGAGCCTGCAGCTGTTCAATCAAATTCTTATGCTGGCTCGCCTGCATCCGACCATCTCGGACCACCAACTGTGTTTTCTCTAGCTTAGTTCTGAGCACCTCTATTTCATTTTTATCGGCCAATATAGCCTGTTCTATCTCCACGCTCGCCTGACCTTTAGCATTCTCCATGGCAGTGGCCAATCTGGCTTCAAGAGTCCCGATTAGGCGATTTTTTCTTTTAAGTTGGTTCTTTAAAAGTTCGACTGAGAATTGATTCGCCGAGGCATACGCTCCTAGCATCCCTACGATTTCAGTGATGAATTGCTCATTCTTTTTATTTGTTCCATCGGTCATAACTTTATACTTTTTGGCAGTCGACTCTCCTTCCTGGTAAAATTCCCTTTTTACTACTCCTTTTCTCTTTTTATCAAAGAAAAACTCATTCGGAGGGAGTTCTTCTGCTCTTATGGGCCTCAACTCCTTATTGAATATCCATCCTTCTTCTATATTTCCCTGCGTCGACTGCAAGGGGGTGATAGAGGTGATGGGTTCTCCGATCTGTTTCACTGATTTTCCTGGGGTGTCAACTGGGTTCTGCTTCTTTGGCGATTCTGGGGTCTTTATCTCTGTCTCTGGATTCTGTTTCTTCGGCGGGTCCGGAGTCTTTATCTCTGTCTCCAGATTTTGTTTCTTTGGCGGGTCTAGAGTCTTTTCCTCTGCTTCTGGATTCTTTGTTTGTTCCTCCTCGTCCTGATTCTTTCCTGGGTTGGGAGTTGCATCTTTAGAACCTTTAGCATCCTTCTGCTTCATCTCCAAAATGCTTGGACCCTCACCTCACAATACAGCAGGGAGACAGCAACGCCGGTGTTCCTGGAATTTCAATACCTTGGCTCTATCCTTGGGTGCCAAGGATTGAATCTAGGTTAGAATTTCTTCATATGACCTCGCTCCTCAGAAAATTTCATCCGAGGTTTAATTCTCATGCTCAAATCTTTTGAGCCCGTAATTAGCCAAATGATTGCTCACAACCCTCTGTGGATCGTGCTTCTTGTATTCGATGGAGACCAAATTCAGGTCTTCCAGGGCAGCAACCTCGACTTTGGCATGCCCAAAATCAAATAAAGAATAAGAATTCAAACGAATGGGAAAAGACGGCCATACCTTCTTTGAATACCCTTTGAGCTCCTTACTTACACCGCCAATTACCGTCTGCCGGGTGACCTTGCGACAAGCCATCTTGTCAGGAATGAAAAGTGGCAGCGCATGCAGGGGAACAAAGGCCCTGAAAACTCTGAGGTATGAAAACTCTGCCTCCACGTACCAGTCCGCTATGCTGCTCAGATTTGTCGTAATGCTGTCTGAGATACGGGGTGGTGGGTGACCAAAGACGGTGATATGCAGGGGCACCATCACCCAGTTAAAATTTTCATACGCGAACTTTTCTGCTTTGTTTTCCCATAGTTTTTCATGATATACATGTATGGGTTTGTCTTCAACCGGAGTCCAACCCCAACGCATTAATGGAAATGGTGTCATAGAACAAATTGCATCCATAATATATGCGAACATGAAGAATGAGGATGGCCTCCCATTTTCCTTCTGCTCCCGATACTCTGTGACCCGATTAGCCAAGCTATCTGAAAGTATCTTTGCCTAATTAAAAGAACAACCTTCTGCGACCCGAAACATTAGAGGCACCCACGCGAGGAAAAAGTGCGATGTGTCCTCTCTCCCATATAACTGATCATCATGGCCACATATTTATACTCCGGTTCCAACGAAGTGATTGAATAAACGCCGTGGTTATCAACTTTGAACTTCGTGGTGCGTGAAACCCAATCCTTTATCAAACTGGGCATGGTTTTATCATACTGTGTGCACTCCTTCTCCTTGAATTCCTCCAAGAACTCAGTGCCATATGTGTATTCGAACGTCGTGGGTATCTTATACATGGTTTGCAAATTCTCAGGCCTAAAAGTCCCTATGGTAACTCCCTGCTCATTAATGATAGTCCTGGTTGGTGTGTCCACATGATCCAATGCCCATCGGACCATGTCATAATATGGAAATAACCGTGGCCTTGCTACTACTCTATGCATTCCGGATTGGACGACTATTTTGTACTTGGTGTTTAGATCATCTTTTTCGTTGTCGTCGGAGTCATTGGAATAATCTACCAATTCTGATTGCAGAATGTCTGAAACAAATGACCAGTTAGGGACCGAGTCGACACTTTGGGGCGAAGTATCGGAGACATTGTCTGAGCCTTGTCTTGCAACCTCAACATTCGCCTTCGCTGATTTCCACGAAGCCATGGTTGAATATTGCGTCTTAGCTCTTCTGCGATAGAACCGCATATACATACAGAAGTTAGTTTACTCAGAATTGATGAGCTCTGCATGCTATGAAAATGCATTTGTTATAATGGAACGCAACTCTTTCATATATTTGAAAACTCGGTACCTTTCACAACAAGCCTGACAAATCATAATTAGAAATAAATTGTTGCCATAAAAATCCGATCTTATATTCATAGATTTACCCTATTTCCCCATTAATGTCATAAATTTCGGTGGTTTAAAAGTCAGTTGGCGTATGGAGAGAAAGGGCCCCCTCATGAATCGTGCAGGCATCGAAACGCAGGATAAGTCTTGATTTAGCTTAATTAATCCAAATCTCACCAACGTTAATCAATATCTCACTACTCTTTATATCGGGAATTTTCCTTTAACATTTTGAGTATCCAACTCCCGAGACTGTGAGGACCGATTTTGGTTTAATTAAAGGTAATCGCGATTTGGGGCTTGATTAATTTTATAATTATCACTTTCGTCATATTGCGATTCAGAGCTTCGAAGATAAGTTTCTGGGAGATTTATATGCCGAGTTGCGAAACCACGAGATTGCGATAACAAGACTTAATTAAGGGGAAGATAATCTTGGATTAAGTGATTAATTAATCATGTTATAATTACATCGTGACTTCGTGAGTCGGGTTTTAGAAGCTGTAACTTTCGAAAAAGATAGTGCCGAGTGGTGAAATGCCGAGACAACTTTAACCACGGTTAGCTTTTTTTTCCTTTAATCCTTGACATGGGTTATCCAGAAAGGACCTCGTGTTCTCGGCTCTCAGGGCTATAAAAATAAAAATTTGGGTTTGGCGAACGCCGAGGTGCAAAACCTCGACGACGTCTAATCATGAGTTAAAAAATTTTACCCTTGTTACTGTCTTGAGTGAAAATTTAAAACGACTTCGCCGTTTCGTGATTCTGGACGCGTGAATTCATGAGTTATAGTATCTGACCTGCAAGATCCCGAAGTAGAACAAAAAGAGGAAACCTTCTTACGAAAAGTAGGACTTGTTTCGAGGGTAGAATAATTATAGCTACTGGCGTGATCAAGCTTTAGAGATCATCGATATCTCGGAGGGAAAAAGAAAACCATCTTTAGATTTCAAGCATCAAAAATGAAAATTGTGACAGGCTAAAAAACAAGGGCGGCTCCAACACCTACAAGAATATTCACTTCTTATTCTACACAATTTCTATCACACAAAAAATAATTCATAAATTCGATTTTAAAATTCTTTAAAATTTATCTAGCTATCGTTTTCTCACATTTTTATTGGTGTTATCTTTTAATTCACCTTCAATTGTAGTGACAGTAGAGAAGTGATGTACATATTAGAATGGGATATGTCTTGTCATGTATTGTTACATTATGTTATGTTTAAAAAAAAAAACTATGTGCGCACATATGTACATGACAACATCCAAAAAATTAAAGCAGTGTCAATCTATCTTAAACTTGGATCTATCAGGCACCAAGAAGGATCAATTTTTTAAGGTGTAATTTTTTTTCATTTAATATGAAGGAATTAATACATAACATGGAATTAAATAACACAAAAAATTTCACTTTAATATGATGCTTGATAAATCCAAATTTAAAATAAATCTATGCTAGTATATTTCAAGCTTGATATGTATATATCTATTTTTTAAAAGAAATGACAAGATCAAGTTCATTAATCAAAGAGGTATACTTTATTTATCCTTTATAAAAAGAAACTATATAATAAGTTGTCTTTAGCTTTTAGCTTCTACTAAGAACAATGTAAATTTCCTTATTTTTGTT
>JASDQU010107418.1:97049-118779 GCA_032191745.1 Picea mariana | reverse complement strand
ACTTGATCTCCTCATTCTCTAATAGAGAGTGGCGGTAGACTGGCCCATTGGGCAGTGGTGCGTCAGGGTCATATCAATGGGGTGCTTGACCTAACAGGGCATAGGTACCCCAGTAGGTGAGGAGAAGATATCTGAGTATGCTTCCACGATCTTCTCCACTTTCTTCTGCTGTGTAGAGAGGTCAGTCATGGAGACTCTAGATGTGGCTGTGATATTTTGCTCATTCTGAGAGTGAATCACGAAGAAGACAAACTTCCCCATCTGAGAGATGACCTTCCTGCATTTTCTTGGTAGAGATCAAGGAAAAATCACTAGGTGGAACTGCCTCTGGTATCTTGTACAATTTCTTGTTCAAAGTAATAATAACACTGTGAGGCCTACACTCATATACGACATTGTGTTTCCATAAATATGGTTGGCCCAAAAGAACATTTCAAACTTCAAGAGGGGAAACATCACAAAATACGTCATCTTTGAAGGGCTTGATGTCATATGACAAGTGATATTGTTGGCTGACGCAGATATCGCTTCCTTGGCGGAGCCATCTTATGGTGTAGGGTTGCGGGTATGGTGTTTTCGGCAGGGTGAGTCACTTGAAAACCTTTATTGAGATGAGGCTCTTCTGGCTAGTGCTATCAATGATGAAGTGTAGTGGGGTACCCTTCACCCACATATGTGAATGAAAAAGGCGCTCGTCTTCCTCTGGCTTGCCTAGTTCACCAGGATGGAGCTTGGTGGTAGCAACAGTAGCACTGGGTTCTGTTAGCGATCAAAATGTAATTTACTTTTGAGAGAATTTTCATCTCTCTCTATTTTGACTTATTAATTTCTTTAGTCTTTTGGCCAATGTCTTAACCTCCACTTCTTCATCAACCTCCCAGTGATTACCTTTGCCCAACATCCTTGACTTTTCCCTTTCGAACTACAAAATCAAAATGGTTAGTTCACCTAAACTTCCATTTTGATAATACATTCAAATAAAATTTGTTATTTTGTATTATTATAAAGTGGTGGGTGCTCATAGTGTTCTGATCATAATGACCAACTCTACCAAGTTATGAGTCATATGTCAAGCTGCAATTTAAGGCACAAAGCCAATTATCATCCTCAGTCAGAAATCATATTAGGTAATTTTGAGGGGCCCATTGGTCAGTTCTTATGGCAAGCCTAAGCCTGAGTTTATGAATCAAAGTGCATATGCCTTAATTTACTAGTGTAGCAGAACCAAATCCTATATCCATGAGTCCTAGCTAACTCACAAGTCATACACATGCCCAATTCTCATAATAAGCTACAAGCCAACGCTTATGACAGGTCAACACATCAAGCTATGAGCTAACTAAGTCAAAGCCACCATCCAGGTCACGTCCACATGTCAATCCATATCCATTAACCAACAGATAAACCGAGTCCACATGCCACTCATTCAATCCAATCCGAGCCACAAGCCAAACGCAGGCAGCTGACAGGTGCCAAGGGATTGAGTTTTTATTATGCTTGTACAGACGTTTAAGGAGCTTCATTTCCAGGTATCAGGCCACGAGGAAAATCCATAAACAACTCGATGTGCATATGCCATGAAAATCAACAAGCGTTAATTTCTAATCATAGATCGATGCGCAGGTTCCCTAAGAATGAAGATGGCTCGGCTTTTCAGCATTTGACAGATGTCAAGGAAAAGACAAATGCATTTTTCTTCTTTTGCAAGGGAGGAATACATATACAGGAAAACCATGAATTCTCTAACGCCACTACTAAGTTGGAATATGAATTAATATTCTTTAATTCACGCATTGAGTCCATTAGATTGTTGTTCAGTTCAAACAGTCTCATAAATTTCTCATTTGGGAGCGCTTTAAGGGTTCCAGATCCGTTCAAGGTGGTTGAAGAATGGTCAAAAGTCCAGTTCGACAAGCAATTGTGAATTTCAGTTAACAAAAGGCTTCGATCTTGTTTCAGTGTGATTAATACTTGAATCTCTTTCAACTCTAAACTCGTTATTGTTTGATTGAGTCACAACTCATGCTTAAAGTCTGCCTGAACCGAATGGAGTTTACCTATAATCGATGTATATCCAAGATTTGATTCATACCATAACTCTAAGTCTTGCTATTAATCATTGATTTATCCTTGATCATACCGGTTACTTGAGTTGAGTCACATACCAGAACTTTGAGTTCCATCTTCAGCTTTCAATTGCACTCATATCTCCTGGATTTAAGGGACACATCATCACTTTCATTATGTCAAAGTCTGGACCGGCCTTAAGGGCTGAAATTGATGGAGTTCGGTATTTGGAAGCCCATCCAGATGTAGCAGAGTTTTTCAAACAAGTAGGAGTATTCCCATACTATGAAAAATTGACTAATTTCCATCAACAAGTGGCTGAATCCTTTGCAATTGCATACGATGGAAGGTTTGCTAAGATAGGAAAGGAAGAATTTATAATAGATGAAACCTCGATTGCAGAGTTTACAGGACTTCCAAGAACAAGAGACTATTGGTTCAAATCCACAGTGCCATCAAATATAGAATTCAGATCATATTTGTTGCCCATTCACAAAGACTTAATTTGGAAGAAGGATATCCCAATGTCCTTTTTGGAACCTCAGTGGCAGTCATTGCTAAAGGCAATCTTTGTTTACATTACCTGTGAGGGATGGTATAACAGAGTAATGTTTTACCATTTTAAGCTTCTCAATCATTTCACAGGAAGAGAACCCATCAATCTACCTTTCTTCTTTCATAAAACTCTGACTAAAATGGCAAGACAAGTTAAGGTTAAAACAACTAAAGTTGCTAGCAGACTGTCTCACAAGGGCTTATTACTCTTCTTGTCAAGGAAGCTTTGTAGAGGAAATAGGTTGATTGGGGTTTCTTTCTTTTCTGAAATGAATTCCAAAGAGAGAAACCACCAGAAGCTGAAACTAAAAAGACCAGTGGCAGAAAGACAGTTACCCCTAAAAGCAGTCAGAGGAAAAGAAGAGCTATTTCACCTTTGCCAAAGCAAGATGAATCCTCTTCATCCAAAAGGAAAAGATCAAAGAGAAAGTTGGATTTTGATAAGGCCGAGGATGTACCTATGGAGGGTAATCCCCTTAACCTGCCATATTCAGAATCCGAACCTGAAACAGAGCATAAGGATGAACAAGGAGAACAACAAATTGATGCAGCTGCTGATGAATATCCAAACCTACCTACTCATACTTCTCCAGAGGAACAAAATCAATCATCAATAGGAGCTTCTTCTAGAAAACCCAAAGCTTCCAGGACTCATAAAGTGAGGAAACTTATGCAACAAATCTATGAAATGGAAGTTTTAATAAGGGTTATGAAGAAGGAAAATACAGACTTGACAGAAAGAAATGAAGAACTTTAGAACATTAATCAAACTGTCAATGAAAAACATGACAAAATCAGAGACAGGAATAGGACGTTTATAAAAGAGAAAGGCAGCTAGGACTTCTGAGGTCAAAGATTAAAAAATCTCAACCTTTAGCTCAGGAGCATACAGATTTAGAAACCCTAGCTATGATTGCTACATCCTTGGACAAAGAGGCAGAGACCAACACACACCAGGAACAGGTCACAGGTTCTATCAAAGAAAGAGAAGTATCCCCAAAGGCGACCTGAACATTCAAGCAATCATCAAGGTAATCAGAATTTTGAAAATTTTGAAGTCCAAACAAACTCTGACTTTCTGTGGTTTAGGCAAGCCTGCAAAGCGCTCATTAACAATCGAAAGCAGAGCTTTCGGTGGTTAATGTCCTAAATTTTACCTAAGTTAACCACCGAAATCTTGTAACTGCCATAATGACCAAAATTTTGCCCAGATCGGGAATTTTCGAGTTAGAATGAAATGAGACCTCTTCCAATAGGCAGGTATTGAATTATCAAGTCAGATCCAATAGTTATTTTGGATAGATTATGGAAAGAGGAGGTGTTTCAAAGGTTTTTGGTATCTTTGACAAAGACAAAAAAGCAGGACACTTTCTCACATCAACAAATTCGAATTTGTCTCTCTTGGAGAGTCATCATTCAGCCTTGGGAGGCTATCCTGCACTCCACCATCACTCAACAAGAGAGGAAGGCCATGAAATCTGGGATTGATCTCATTTTTGGGGATCATTCCACATCTTTTGCAACTAAATTTTGATTTACTATCCTTAGCATATTTGATCCATGTTTTCAGGATCTCAAACTACATTGTAAAGCTATAAAGCTAAAGGTAGAATAGGAACCAGGGGTTCGACTTTGGAGACTTTTTTATAATATGTACTCAAACTTCTCATTTTCATATTGAGTAAAGCAAGATTCTTTTTCCATAACTTGTTCAGATTTCATCTCCTTTTCTATTCTGTACTTGCACCTGGATATTATATTCATGTTGTTATGCTTGTTTATGCCCAATAACTGTCATCTTATCACTGCATTCATAAGTTAAACTTTGCAAGTATTCCTGTGATTATTGTAATTGGCCATTCATATATGCTTTATATGTGATTCTGCCAATATAATAGTTATTTCTTCATTCATCCCTTTATTTGTAAACTCTCTAAACATTTGTGGTTGAAAGCCTTGTCCATCTAAATGTGTTTATGCATGATTTGAGTGAGAAATGATTCAGTCCTCCGACTTGATCCAAACCCACACTTTTTATTGAGAAAACAGTTACCAAAAGATTAAGTTACCAGGTGTCTCTAACTTACAGCCTAGGAGAGTTTCCTGGAGTGATAACAAATTGGCATCGTTGTCGGGGAGAAGAGATTGAAGCTCAGTTTCCTTGGGAGACGACATAGCTCCATCTTTGATGATAGAAAAAGTCTGGACATCATTTCGGTTGTAATCATCTATCTAGCGACTCCATGAAGGACGAATTCAGTGGCAACTCCATTATTCAAAAATCTGTTGGTGACTCCACTGGTATGACATGAACCAGATCTTTGCTAAGAGGTATGCGTTCTGTGATTTTTCAAAAATTGTTGGTTTCCCAAATCCAATACCTACTACAGATGAATGGGAAAATAGTCTTCCCAAATTTCGAGTAGAAGACTGGGAAGTGCCAGCCGAACATTTGTTGGATTTTCATGACTACATGCATTGGTTGCGAGTTGTGCATTAGGATGTTCATATCATACTTTTCAGTCTTTCATTAGAGGGAATTGCTCGTGATTGGTATCGGTCTCTTCATTTTTCAAGTGTCATCTCTTTGGCTGATTTTCATGCTGCCTTTCATCTATTTTGTAAAGAGATATATTCAGCTGACCCTCTCTATCCTGAATGCTGTCATGATTTCAATTTGTTGAATAAGAAATCAGATAGTTATGTGAAATATGCTACAGCAGGAGATGGTTCTCATCATGACCAAGATATTGATGATCTACAAGATGATGGCCATAGTATAGATTCTTTAAATAGTATACCAAATGCATCCACTATCTTAGATTGTTATCAAGATCATATTGCCTCCTTTGAAAAATTGAAAGATGATGAGCAGATTGAAAGATCAATAGGTGAAAGTATTCAAGCAACAGTAGATGTTGAGGGCAGCCCACATCTTCCAGATTTGCAGACCAAGGGAGGTTGCAATAACCATGAGGAACAAGATTTTTAAGGACTGCCTAATCTTCAGTTTGAACACCAAAAATATCTTCTTTCTCCTTATGAATATTCTATTTCAAATTATGATGAGGAACGAGGTGAGATTTTTCCAAATCTGTTTCATGATGTTATTGGTTGATCCTGCTATTCAAGAAGCTTCATCTCTATCATTAGGATCTTATATTGATCCTCCTATATTCAACCAATACGGTGATGAGAAAGGAAATGTTAAGGTTTGTGAAGACTTATTTTTTATTCAAATTTCATCTAGCTCTTCTTTTCAGCAGAGAGATGATCAAAAGTATGTGCATGTTGTTATTAATGCTTGTCGTGAATCTCTTGAAGATCTTTCTAGTCTTGATATATCCCGCAAAGATATTATTATTGGAAAGGAAATTGTTTATTGTGTCAAGCTAGCATATCATCTTGATGAAATTAGATTACAGAGGTATGGTGCAGGAGAGCAGAAAGGTTTAGATCAGCTGTTGAGCTTGCATTTTTCTCTAACAAAGGTTGAGTAGTCCACATTCAGCACTGAGATAAGTGAAAGTAATCAACAGCTTAAATACAGCTAGTTGGATCAGAAGCTCAAAGAGGTATTCTTTCATGGTTTTTATGACCCTATTACAAACTATTTGGAATCTATGAGCAGCATAAATATCAAAACAGTTTTGTCAGACGAGGGACAATTTTGTTTCTGTTATCGACTATATTTCTGCATGATATGGCTTCCATCATTTTTGGGGTTAAGATCAAGGATGTTATTAGTAAATCATTTCCTGACATGGCTTCATTGGAAGCATGACTTCACTTAATAAGAGCCAGTTTACTAATTAGTGTAGAATTAGGTAGAAGAATAAGCTCGCAATACGAGCAATTAGATCTTTTTCAGTTGTTCAGTGCATGAATAAGTAGGGTAGACTTCAGGCATGCTACAGGGAAGCTACATACAGGTTACAGGTTTTCATAGGAACAGTTGCACAGGCTATATGACTCCATGCCCAATGCCAAAGGCAGCCAGATGACTCCATGCCCAATGCTAAAAGCTACTGGAAATACCAGGTTCTTGGAAACCTCACAGGGAGGTCTCCATCCCAGTTGGAGCCAGATGTTAGCGATCAAAATGAAATTTACTTTTGAGAGCGTTTTCATCTCTCTCTATTTTGACTTATTAATTTCTTCAGTCTTTTGGCCACTGTCTTAACCTCCACTTCTTCATCAACCTCCCAGTGGTTACCTTTGCCCAACATCCTTGACTTTGCCCTTTCGAACTACAAAATCAAAATGGTTAGTTCACTTAAACTTCCATTTTGATAATACTTTCAAATAAAATTTGTTATTTTGTATTATTATAAAGTGGAGGGTGCTCAAAGTGTTCTGATCATAATGACCAACTCTACCAAGTTATGAGTCATATGTCAAGCTGCAATTTAAGGCACAAATCCAATTCTCATCCTCAGTCACAAATCATATTAGGTAATTTTGAGGGGCCCATTGGTCAGTTCTTATGGCAAGCCTAAGCCTGAGTTTATGAATCAAAGAACATATGCCTTAATTTACTAGCGTACCAGAACCAAATCCTATATCCACGAGTCCTAGCTAACTCATAAGTCATACACATGCCCAATTCTCATAATAAGCTACAAGCCAATGCTTATGACAGGTCAACACATCAAGCTATGAGCTAACTAAGTCAAAGCCACCATCCAGGTCACGTCCACATGTCAATCCATATCCATTAACCAACAGATAAACCGAGCTCACATGCCACTCATTCAATCCAATCCGAGCCACAAGCCAAACGCAGGCAGCTGACAGGTGCTAAGGGATTGAGTTTTTATTATGCTTGTACAGGCGTTTAAGGAGCTCCATTGCCAGGTATCAGGCCACGAGGAAAATCCACGAACAAATCGATGTGCATATGCCATGAAAATCAACAGGCGTTAATTTCTAATCATAGATCGATGCGCAGGTGCCCTAAGAATGAAGATGGCTCGGCTTTTCAGCATTTGACAGATGTCAAAGAAAAGACAAATGCATTTTTCTTCTTTTTTAGGGGAGGAATACGTATACAGGAAAACCACGAATTCTCTAACGCCACTACTAAGATGGAATATGAATCAATGTTCTTTAATTCACGCATTGAGTTCGTTAGATTGTTGTTCAGTTCAAACAGTCTCATAAATTTCTCATTTGGGCGCACTTTAATGGTTCCAGATCCGTTCAAGGTGGTAGAAGAATGGTCGAAAGTACAGTTCGACAAGCAATTGTGCATTTTAGTTAACAAAAGGATTCGATCTTGTCTCAGTGTCATTAATACTCGAATCTCTTTCAACTCTAAACTCGTTATTGTTTGATTGAGTCACAACTCATGCTTAAAGTCTGCCTGAACCGAATGGAGTTTACCTATAATCGATGTATATCCAAGATTCGATTCATACTAGAACTCTAAGTCTTGCTATTAATCATTGATTTATCCTTGATCATACCGGTTACTTGAGTTGAGTCGCATACTAGAACTTTAAGTTCCATCTTCAGCTTTCAATTGCACTCATATCTCCTGGATTTAAGGGACACATCAGCACTTTCATTATGTCAAAGTCTGGACCGGCCTTAAGGTCCAAAATTGATGGAGTTCGGTATTTGGAAGCCCATCCAGATGTAGCAGATTTTTTCAAACAAGCAGGAGTATTCCCATACTGTGAAAAATTGACTAATTTCCATCAACAAGTGGCTGAATCCTTTGCAATTGCATATGATGGAAGGTTTGCTAAGATAGGGAAGGAAGAATTTATAATAGATGAAACCTCGATTGCAAAGTTTACAGGACTTCCAAGAACAAGAGACTGTTAGTTCAAATCCACAGTGCCATCAAATATAGAATTCAGATCATATTTGTTGCCCATTCACAAAGACTTAATTTGGAAGAAGGATATCCCAATGTCCTTTTTGGAACCTCAGTGGCAGTCATTGCTAAAGGCAATCTTTGTTTCCATTACCTATGAGGGATGGTATAACATAGTAATGTTTTACCATTTTAAGCTTCTCAATCATTTCATAGGAAGAGAACCCATCAATCTACCTTTCTTCTTTCATAAAACTCTGACTAAAATGGCAAGACAAGTTAAGGTTAAACCAACTAAAGTTTCTAGCAGAATGTCTCACCAAGGGATTATTACTCTTCTTGTCAAGGAAGCTTTGCAGAGGAAATAGGTTGATTGGGGTTTCTTTCTTTTCTGGAATGAATTCCAAAGAGAGAAACCACCAGAAGCTAAAACTAAAAAGACCAGTGGCAGAAAGACAATTACCCCTAAAAGCAGTCAGAGGAAAAGAAGAGCTATTTCACCTTTGCCATAGTAAGACGAATCCTCTTCATCCAAAAGGAAAAGATCAAAGAAAAAGTTGGATTTTGATAAGGCCAGGGATGTACCTATGGAGGGTAATCCCCTTAACCTGCCATATTCAGAATCCGAACCTGAAACAGAGCATAAGGATGAACAAGGAGAACAACAAACTGATGCATCTGATGATGAATATCCAAACCTACCTACTCCTACTCCTCCAGAGGAACAAAATCAATCATCATTAGGAGCTTCTTCTAGAGAACCCAAAGCTTCCAGGACTCAGAAAGTGAGGAAACTTCTGCAACAAATCTACGAAATGGAAGTTTTAATAAGGGTTATGAAGAAGGAAAATACAAACTTGACAGAAAGAAATGAATAACTTCAGAACATTAATCAAACTATCAGTGAAAAACATGACAAAATCAGAGACGGGAATATGACATTGATAAAAGAGAATATGAAGTTGTATAGGCAGCTAGGACTTCTGAGGTCAAAGATTAAAAAATCTCAACCTTCATCTCAGGAGCATACAGATTTAGAAACCCTAGCTATGATTGCTACATCCTTGGACAAAGAGGCAGAGACCAGCACACACCAGGAACAGGTCACCGATTATATCAAAGAAAGAGAAGCATCCCCAAAGGCGACCTGGACATTCAAGCAATCATCAAGGTAATCAGAATTTTGCAAATTTTGAAGTCCAAACAAGATATGACTTTCGGTGGTTTAGGCGAGCCTACAAAGTGCTCATTAACCACCGAAAGCAGAGCTTTCAGTGGTTAATGTTGTAAATTTTACCTGAGTTAACCACCGAAAGCCTGTAACTGCAAGAATGATCGAAATTTTGCCCAGATCGGGAATTTTCGAGTTAGAATCAAATGAAACCTCTTCCAATAGGCAGGTATTGAATTATCAAGTCAGATCCAATAGCTATTTTGGATAGATTATGGAAACAGGAGGTGTTTCAAAGGTTTTTGGTATCTTTGACAAAGACAAAAAAGCAGGACACTTTCTCACATCAACAAATTCGAATTTGTCTCTCTTGGAGAGTCATCATTCATCCTTGGGAGACTATCCTGCACTCCACCATCACTCAACAAGAGAGGAAGACCATGAAATCTGGGATTGACCTCATTTTTGGGGATCATTCCACATCTTTTGCAACTAAATTTTGATTTACTATCCTTAGCATATTTGATCCATGTTTTCAGGATCTCAAACTGCATTGTAAAGCTATAAAGCTAAAGGTAGAATAGGAACTAGGGGTTCGACTTTGGAGACTTTTTTATATTATGTACTCAAACTTCTCATTTTCATATTGAGTAAAGAAATCTTCTTTTTCCATAACTTGTTCAGATTTCATCTCCTTTTCTATTTTGTACTTGCACCTGGATATTATATTCATGTTGTTATGCTTGTTTATGCCCGATAACTGTCATCTTATCACTGCATTCATAAGTTAAACTTTGCAAGTATTTCTGTGATTATTGTAATTGGCCATTCATATATGCTTTATATGTGATTCTGCCGATATAATAGTTATTTCTTCATTCATCCCTTTATTTGTAAACTCTCTAAACATTTGTGGTTGAAAGCCTTGTCCATCTAAATGTGTTTATGCATGATTTGAGTGAGAAATGATTCAGTCCTCCGACTTGATCCAAACCCACACTTTTTATTGATAAAACAGTTACCAAAAGATTAAGTTACCAGGCATCTCTGACTTACAGCCTAGGAGAGTTTCCTGGAGTGATAACAGGTTCTACATCAATGATCCATATCCTCCTTTCTGGTTCTAACTCAAAGTCGGAAACAACATCTAATTCAGAGGATTTCACCTCATCCACCAACGAATAATTTGAGTGTAAATCAATAGTGTTATGCCAGGGGATCTTATGGTAGTCACACCACTTCTCGATATCTTTCTTTGTCTTTTCATTGTCCTTCTTTTCTTGCGGCCTGGACTGGTTTTCCTAAGGCGGTCCGTATTTTATCTGTCCTTTGTTCTGTGGGTTGGGGTCACCCTTTCCTGGATTTTTCTGTGAGGGGTTCCCAGTCCCAAATTGCCACATCTTTGTTTTGAGCTTCTGCTCAATTTTGATAGTGTATCAGTAGGCCATGCCCAAGGATGATATTTCCAAAAACTCCATTTTGGCCTAGATGTATCTATGTAAATTGTCACGATACTTGAGCACCATATGTCACTTAGAATATTTGATACTCACCTTGGTGTGCAAGGTATGAAATATATTTGTGAACTCGGGCACTGCTTGGTCTCTTTCCTATTGTAGTGTGGTCCATTTTGTATATAGGTCATCATAATTTCCAACAGGGTAGTATTGTTCCTTAATATCATCCCTGAAGGACTCCCAGCTGACAATGACTCTAAATAATGAGGGTTCCTTTGTTTCCTTCTTCTCACAGAAAGTTTACCACCAATATTTGACATGTGGAATGACTTTGAGGAGTGAAAGAGTAATCTTTTCTCTATTCAAAAATTTATGGACAATGAAATGCCCTTCTAGCAGATTCAAACATTTTTCTACAACATTTTCATCTATCTGACCTTAAAATATAGGAGTATCAAATTTGATTTGTACCTTTAAGGGGATGATGCCTCTGTTTGAGGAATATGTGTTGCCTGATGGTATCCTACGAAGTATTTGCATAAAACTATCCATCATCTCGTTCCTCTGTTGTGTGAGGGATTCATCGAGAAACATTTTGAAGGGATCTCCTATTCCATCGTCTTTCTTTTCTCCCGTCGTGAGAGGTATCTTGGGAATGTGAAAGATTTTTTCCACAAGAGAAAAAATATCGAGATCCAACTCTTTGTACACTGACCTCGTTGGGGACATGCATTAAGAATGACAAGGAGCAGATTGCTCTGATACCATTGATCCAGATTTTATGCAAAGAAAAAAATGAATACAGATTATTATCAAAATATGTTTAACACAGAATAACATATATACAGTAAAATTGGTTTCTATTCAAATAAGGAAATAATATGAAACTATAAAATGCAGCGAAAAAACAAGCTTGCTAGAATGGTGGCGAGTTATCTCTGAGAAGAGATGTGACGGTTACGCTCATTCGCAAGAAGATGATTACAATTAGGCTCTCAATGAATTTTTACAATAAAAAGGAATGTCAAAAACCCTAGACATCCAAAACCTAACCCTAGGAAATGAAGTGCCAAAATTCATGTGGGCCTCGTTTGGGTAAGTTAGAAAATCAACTTCTCGGGGTCATAACTTTTGCATACGATCTCAGTTTTAGGTGCACAATATCCCGTTGGAAAGTTCTATATGAGGAATACACATGTTTCCTATGGATATCCCTACACATTTTGACTCTGGTGAGCCCTAAAAACATTGTTTAGGTCCTCAAACGGCCCCAAAATTCAAGGACCCAAAAATAGGAAACATTTGTCAAACTAGAAAACTGCCAAAATGAGCCAGTTGGAATAGGTGGGAGCCCACTGAAATCCATCTGGATCATTTGGGGATAATGAAAAGGATTTAATTGAATTTAAAAGTCTCAAGTTAATAAAAGGACAATCAGTGCAGGAATATACAGATGAATTTCATAAGACGGATTTGATGTTAGATGTTCCATTGACTACACAAGAAACTCTGATGAAGTATATAGGAGGTTTGCCTACTTATATTCATAATACTATATTTATGTTTGGACCTAATGATATTGATGAGGTTTTTGTTCAAGCAACAAATATTGAAACAGGAAAAATTGGAGTTGGTGCATCATGGGAATCATCTTCAAAGAAGGAAGGAAAAGACAAAGGGAATGGGAAGAAAGAAAATTCAGTGACAGTGAAGGAAGAGAAGCTCTCTTGCAAGAATTGCAAGAAAGAAGGGCATGATGATGAACATTGTTGGCAATTTCACCCAGAGAAAAGACCGAAGTGGTTCAAAGAGGGGAAAGGGAGGCAAAAAGTTGCAACAACAACACGACCAACAGACTTGGGGTCAGATTCAGGTGATGAGACTAAGATCACAACAGTTGGTTTGTCAAGTAAAATTGGTGATGGTTTTGATTCAAGAAGTAAATTGTTTCATATAAGGGTCATTATGAAACATATCAAGACCGACACATTGATAGATAGTGGATATCAATCTAACTTAATTTTAGAAGAAGTGGTTAAGAAATTAGGATTAAAAACTAAGACGCATCACAAACCCTATTAACTAAATTGGACAAGCAAAGATAAAAAAATTCTCATAACAAAGAAATGTATCATAAAGTTTGCAATTAAATCTAACTATGTGGATGAAGTAATGTGTGATGTGGTGCCGCTGGAAACATGTGGAATGGTCTTAGGTATCCCTTATTTATATGATGAAAAATCAATCTTCTTCAGAGAACAAAATCAATATCACTTGTTTAAGAAGGGAACCAAATATGTTGTACATGCTCGCCATATAAAAGAAAATCAATATCTTCTAACAATGGAACAATTAAAGAAGACAAATTATGCAAGCAATACACCTATAATTGTGCCAAGTAAAGAAGTTGATCTTAAGAATGAAAATGATATGGTTGTAGGATGGGAGTTCAATCATGCTTTTCTTCAAGATAAGTTAATATTGTGCAAGCCCATCAAACATATTGGTTCATTTTCAGTCATATTTTTTATATTATCGTTGCTAATGTTTTCTACATGCATGGTAATGGATTCATAAAGATGTGAACGAGTTCAAATGGCTAACAATATGATTTCATTTTTCATGGTTATTATACAATTGGTTATGATGTGACAGGTGCACAACACATAGTTTAAAGACAAAGGACAAGTGGGGAGGCCTATTTTGCACTTGATGTCTGGTTAATATCCTTTTGGAGGACCAAAAGGTCTTCATGGGGATTTGTGATCCAAATGGATCCAAAAAGGACTAAAAATAAAATCTCTCGGATTTGAAAAAAACTGGTGCCATCGTGTAGGGGTCGTTGTGCCATTCTCGACGGTATATTTTTTTCCAGAAATGGAGTCTATATGGCGAAGTTAAGGTGATCTGAAAATTTTGCCAAATAGGGAAAAAATTCAAAGTCAACAGTCAGAGGCCATATTGTTGACATCAATAGTACGTCATTGTGATATGGTAGATGATGTTAGCATGACATCATGATGATGTCATCATGCTGACGTGGAAACACCCAGAGGTGACATGTGTTAGGAATTTTTGGTGTTTCCCGGTGTTGATGTGGTGGATGACTGGATTGTATGGATGGCAGTCCATATAGTGGCGTGGAAGACTCAGGTTGTGACATGTGGCAGGGTATGTATGACAGGTGGCAGTGACGTGGTAGGATCTAAGCAAGACGTGTGTACAATGCTGAGTCGACAAGCTGACTGGACAGGGTGAATATGTTGCTAACTGTGTGTACGATGGAAAATCAAAGGGTGACACGTGGCCCAATCACAGGGCCCCACGTGGTACCCTGGATGAGGCCAATGTTGGACAGGTCAAAAATTTATTGCACTTTGCGGGATTCAACCACCTGACCTATTCCCATGCAATGACTTCACTCCAACCAACGGATCGACCGGGCTGTGGTGTTACTTGTTTAATCGAATGGTGAAATATTTATTTTAATTAGATAGTGCGATTTTTGGGGGGTAAGTACTCATTCTGTAGGGCTATCCTACCAACCAAGGCTCCCTCTAGGTGATTGTTGGCATAGGACCAAGAGATAATTATATAATTTACATAGTTTAATGACTATGTAAATTATATTGCATACAAAATATCTAATATAATTAAATACGTTCTCTGACTTTGATTGATGGTTGGTATGATGAATTAAATGAGTATGGTGGGTTTTGATGTAGACCCCCTACCGTGGTAGGGTCCGCTGACCTCCCAGTCACTGGATCGTTCAATCTCCTCGAGTTGGGATAGTTCTCTGGTCCCTGCTGGAACTTTCACTCTTCAAATCCACAGGTCATCTCATGAAAATMCACCTGCGTGACTAAGCACTCAAGCGTGAGATTCTATTCTACGCGGTCATGGGTTGTGACTGCATGCCTACACAAAAGGTGTATCACAAGTTCGTGTATAAGGATTCCTTGGAATGAGCCTGCTCAATCCTCTTGATAGTCGATTCTCGATGAGGGCTGAGCACTGGTTAGCTCCCCTTGAAAATTTCCCCACGTGACCACCACCTGAGCCCAGAAAGGCTCGTCGCATTTTGTGACCTCAGGACTTCCACGTATGAGTCCACTCTAACTCTCAAATCCCTGATTTTTGAAATGGGCTAATGTTCCTTAGCTCTCCCTTTGGTCTCTGTCCAGGTGAACCTTACCTATGACCTGGGGCTACTCCTCCGAGCACATAGAGACTTTGTGTTTTGTGGTATTGAAGCTCAACCCCCATGCTTACCTTTTGAAATCCCGATCCCCGAACCTCTGATATTTCCTTCGCCTAGATTGACGGTCACGTTTCTCTCATGATATGACAGCTCAGATCCAATTGCGAGTTCGAACCTCGTGAGTCCTCGACTGTGCTCCTTTGACCTTCTCTAGTAGCGAGTCAGTGAAATGTTGGTCTCTCACCATGCGTCCCTCCAAAATGGACATCCCTGATGACATCAGGACAATCAATGGCTATGATCCTCTCACGAATATTCTCTTCGTGAATTGTCTTGATTTTGTTCTTTTTATTCTTCACTCTGCGAGTCAGTGAAACGATGACTATTCACCAAGTGTTTCCCTTGACAACGAATGGTCCCGATGACTTTAGAACGATCATCAGTTATGATCCTTTTAGGAGTTCGCATTTCGTGAAACCTCACGAACTTCCCTTTGACCCTTTCAAGTTGTGAGTCAGTGAAACATTGTGCACTTTCCACACGCCCTCTCCGATGGACGGTTTCAATGGGTTCATAACTTCCCTCGTGCGACTTCCTCTGGATCCAACGGTTGTTGGTTCACATGCCATCTCTGACGTTTCATATATGTTTTCCTTCTGCGCTTACTTCTCGCTTCCTGGACATGGATTTGACAATCTAGATCTTCCCTGCAACTGATCTACAATCACTGTACCTTCTCTCCTGAACTTCCGCATTCTCCCAGACTTAGAAGATTTCTGAGGGTTCAAAGACTCGATCTTTTCCCCTCTTGCGAATCCAACTCCTGGATATCAATAAAACTTGTAGAAAGTGCTATCTCTTCTGATCTTTATCCCTTGGAAGGATTTCTATCTCCCACACACATCTTGCATTCTTGGGATTTCGAATAACTCAGTTTGAACTATTTTCTTGCCATGAAAATGCTTCTCGCCCACCTGGTGTTCTTCTGTGTTGGTTCTCTGAAGCTTGTTGGCTCCTTGACGTTGTTCACACCTTGAACCTGGTCAGAGTTTCTATGAATTGCTCTCTAAACTTCTCTAAATCAATCCTAGACTCAGTCGACGCACTCCTTGCGCTCGAGATGCACACCTTGCATACAAGTATCATTAGAGAAATGATTGAAACTCAACCTGTTTCGTCACAAACTCATACAATTAATCTCTCAAACACTCATACATGAAATGAATTGTAACAAATCATACACACAGAATAAAATTCATTCAATCACACATGAAATGAACCCAGTCCAAGGATTTGGGACAATTTTTTTCTTCTCTATTCATTCATGAAAACAAAATAGATAGTGTTTCTGCTATGCTACTATGTTCTACTGATCTCTCTATTCTATCTCTTACATTCTCTATCTTACAATGTAATACTGAAAAACTATCTAAGGATTGCTCCATGAAATCTCTCGTCCTGTTCTGAAATCTATCATTTCAAATTCAAATATATTACCTACTTTGTCCTATTACAATAACTACTATTTATTGCCAGATAGAGTCAACAATCCATATCTGCAATTTCTTATAGTCCTTCAAGACTTTACAAACAAGTTACATTTTAAAATTTTGTTACAAAAATATCTCAACAACCCATTAAATTATGAGTTAAATGCTCGATTTGAAATTATGTCATTGCTAAGATGTCCTATGTTTGCCTCCATGCGTGTGTTGTTGACTTTGAACTTTATTCTCTCGCATCATACTCCTCTGGTTAAAAATTTCATGGACACCTGTCCATGAGCTCCTTCACTTTCTTTCCATGCTTCAAAATATCAGGTTATGTGACCCAACTTGCATCTTCTATTGAATGATCTTTCACCTTGTTTCCTTTCCATCCCTCTATTCAATAATTTTCGCCATCTGAGGTTTTTCTGCTATGGGCAATTGCTCTTCCCACTGAATTTCTTTCTGATCATCTGACTCTCCTGCTTCAACTCTTCTGTAAGGATACAGGTCTACAACATTGAATATCAACGATATCCCAACATCGTCTGGCAACTCAATCTCATAAAAATTGGATGTGAATTTTCTGAGAATCCGTCATGGTCCTATCTTTTTCATCTTTAACTTGTTGTACATTCCCCTTGGGAATCTCTCTTTTTTCAAATGAGATAAAACTTTATCTCCAACTTCGAATTGAACTTCTCTTCTCCTTTGATAAACTATGCTCTTGTATTTCTGACTGTTGTTCTGTAACTGCTCTCTGACTCTGTCATAGAGTTTCTTCATTTTTGTTGCAAAATCCTTTACTCCAGCACTTCTGAACTCATCTTGACTCAAATATCTCAACTCTGTAATCCCTCTTGGTTGTATACCATACACAATTTCAAATGGACTTTTTCCCGTGCTCTTGTTCACTGAATTGTTGAATGCAAATTCTGTCTGTGCCAGAATCTGATCCCATTTTCGACCTTTTTTAGTGACTAAACTTCTCAACAAGTTTCCCAGACTTATGTATACTACTTCAATCTATCCATCTGTCTGAGGGTGATATGTTGAACTAAAGGATAAGTTTGTCCCTAGCCTCTTCCATAGAGTCCTCCAAAGGTGTCCTACAAATTTGGTGTCCCTGTCTAAAACTATGTGTAAGGTCTCTTCCAACAGAGCCTTATAAAACATAAGTTAAAATAGAGAAATGCTATCCTAACTTTTAAACATTCATTATTCAGCATAATTAAAATTTATGAGCAACATCATAATACACCACATATTCAACATATTCAACAACATGATAATAAACCACATAACACAACATTATAATGAAAATATATACCTATAACTGATGCTACTGTTGTTCTCCAACTCTACCTGATGCTCTACCCAAAACCGACTAACCTCCCAACCAGCTAGGAATAGAGCCTCTCCGGTTCCCTAGCTCCAGGATTCCTAGCCCCCTTGCCCAAAACTCCCTGCAACAAGTGCTCCCTATCTCAGTCCACCAAACTCCAACAAGTTCCTCAAGCAAAAACTAGTACCATCCTCCAACAAGCTACTCCAGCCCCCAAACCAGCAATACAGACCTCTCCTCTCTCAAAATGATGCTCTCCCCCAAAAAATCAAAAGTTCCTTCTCGAGTGTTTTTCCCTCCTCTTATCCTCCTTTCCCCCCTCTCTCATTCACTACCTTCTCCCTTTCATTAAGACTCACCCACCTTATCCCTCCACTCAATGCCAACCACCTTATCCCCTTTTCTTTAATGGTTCCATCATTCAATACATTAAGTCTCCTTTTACTAAATTAATAAATTATTAAACTCAAATTCATTAACTCAAATATTAAATCAGGACAATTAATTAATTAATTAATTAACTAATATACATTAAACAATTATTTAACTCATGACAATTGATTAATTACTTAGGGTTGTTACATACACCCACCCTTCAGGAAACTTCATCTCGAAGTTAAAGTATTTTATGATATAAGGGAAAAGACACATGGTTCACACATTCATATCCAATAACCAACATTATCAGTAAGTAAGCCAAGAAAATCCATACATACTAGTGTACATGTGCAAGAAATGCATGTGTAGCTAGTACATACAAGTCTCATGCATGTACAAATAACATCAACTATCACCTCTATAGTAATTCTGTATGCATCCAATCCAATCAACAAGACTATTCAATTTATAAAATATAATAAACCAATCAATTGTTTGTGAAATCCCTTAATTACAATAATCTAGCTCAACAATGTTTATTTAGACAATTGTAGTTTAGTTAAGTAATTATGAATATACACATATACACATTTTCTTTTCAGAAGGAAAAACAATAAATTCTACCATAAGGCAAATCTCCATACACTCTCAACTATTTCTACTCATCCTTCCTCCCTAACTTACTTCCATATTCCATTCCTATCCTTCCTCTGCTAGACTATCTTGGAGAATCAACTATATTGACCTAACTCCAAATAGAACCCGTAAGCAGAAGTGTCACTATATTGACCAAGCTTCCCCAACAGGCAACTAACAGTCATCATCACACGTCTGGGGGAGCGTGAGCTAACACCGTCCTCCCATGACTCCAGGTTTCGGAGGATACATGGTGGGAAATGCCTCCACCCCTCCTAATAGGACTAGGGTCCACACCCTACAATGGAATATATAGTGGCACCATGTTGCTGGGAGGTTTGTCATCGTTTATTCAGTTTTGGGCAGTCTCACCATTTGAAATCCTGCACTGGTCCACATATCATAACAATGCATCCAAACCAATATAATTTCACATACAAAGATTCATACCATATTGTTTATCGGTCATGGGTCATGACATCCACTTCCATTATCATTATCTCTTGGCTATTTCATAGCCCAATGACTTGCAGATTAGTCTGTAACACAAACTCATACATATTTATGCATTATCATCATGTAATTGCATACAACCATAATTTCAATTTGGTATCTGCGTACCAACAACTTTAACATCAAAGTTTTCAAGTTAGAAATAGATCTCATAATATCCCCATAATTCAATTAGCATTACCGATTCATAGAATTATCATTTACATAATAGATTGCATCATATCCAACGTCATTCAAATAGCATTTAAACCTTCATAGGATTTTCATTCACACAACACATCGCATCATATCCATCATCATCAATAACATCTAAACATTCATAGAATTTACATTCACATAGTAGATTGCATCATATCCATCATCATCAATAACATTTAAACATTCATAGAATTTACATTCACATAGTAGATCACATCATATCCATCATCGTTCAAATAACATTTAAACATTCATACAGGTTTCTACGTCTTAAAAGTTCAAGTGTATCATTAATAGTTTCACTATGAATATAATAAAAAAAAAGTGATTAGGCCTCAGGTAATACTAGCTGTCTAAGTCAAAAGGTGGTGTTACATACATCCAACTTTCGAGAACATATTTTCGAGGTGGTCAAAAAAGTGAGGGATAATCTCATCGTAACGTTTTGGCATCTTCCCAAGTAGCAGATCCTAGACTATACTTGTCCCACTGTACCTTAACTTGGTCTACCAGATGGTTCATGAGATGTCAGAATCTATGGTCCAATATGTGTAATGGTTCTATCGTAAGGATTCCCGCATCCGATACCTGCAATTCCTTCCAATTTAGTTTATGTGATTCATCAGCAACATAATGACATAGAACAGATACATGAAAAACATTATGAGTTTTATGCAAGTGGGGTGGAAGTACGAGACAATGGTCAACGTGTCTGATTTTCTCCCGGATTCTGAAAGGTCCTATAAATCGAGGTGACAACTTTGTCCCCTTCCCGAACAAAATGGTACTCTATTAGGCCTGATACGAATGAAAACCTAATCTCCCACTTTATAACTTCGATCAGTCATGTGTGCATCTGCATAACTTTTCTGTCTATCCCGTGCTTCCTTTATTCTCTGCCTAATTTGAATCACCTGTTCCTCCATCTCTTGAATCAATTCTGGCCCAACTATTATTCAGTCTTCTAACCTCTCCCAACTCAACGGTGTTCTTCATGGCCTTCCATACAGAGCTTCATAGGGTGGCATTCCGATGGAGCTATGAAAACTATTATTATAGGAAAACTCTACCAAAGGTAGGTACTTCTCCAAATGGGTTTGATTATCCATAACATACATCCTAAGCATGTCTTCCATAACCTGATTTACTCTCTCGGTTTTCCCATTTGTTTTAGGATGAAAAGCTATACTTAAGTTCAACTGAGTCCCCAACGCTGACTGCAAACTTGTCCAAAACCTAGAAGTGAATCTGGAAACCCTATCTGAAATGATCTTCTTAGGTAACCCGTGCAAACGGATGACCTCACTTACAAACACGCGTGCCACATCAGTGACATTGTAAGTGTCTCTAACCAGAATAAAATGAGCACTCTTGGTCAACTTCTCAACTATCACAATAATGGCATTGTGTCTATGAGATGTGAGCGGAAACCCCACAACAAAATCCATAGAAATGACTGTTGGTTGTGGAGCCTGATTATCTTCCTGATTCAGAGGTCCTTGCTTTCAATCGTGTTTATACCCCATGAAGTATTTACACCCCAGAAGTATGTACACTCTTCCATGCGGGGGAGTGCAGAGGGGGGGTACCCCCTTTGCGAGGTTCGGGGGGGCTATCCCCTCGGCTGGGGGGCCTGCGGGCAAGCAGGGGTTTGGGGGCGAAGCCCCCAAAGAAAAAATTGCCTTGTAAAAGTATATTGTAATTTCATTGTAAATCTGGACCGTTCATTATAAGGTCGCAGATCCAACGGTAGAGATTATGTTAGGGTTTTTTGCCCTAGAAGGCAACCCTCTTTTATGAGGGAAATGTATTGTGGCTATGATTGTTGGTGAATATTGTATTCTAAGAGAGGAGACTGTGAGAGAAAGAAGAGGAAGTTACAGCGGGTTTTGTTG
>JASDQU010107418.1:47403-58830 GCA_032191745.1 Picea mariana | reverse complement strand
AGACATGTAGAGTCTGATTTGCAGATTGAATAGACAGCTTGAAAAGTAGGAATATGTTGTAATCAGTTGCAACAGATGGGTCAATATTATGTGTAGTTGAGTAGCAGAATCATGGACATTTTTATGACAAATGGAAGACATGAGTTAGAGAAGATGCATATCGGTGGAATCATTGAACAAGTGGAATCAATTAGTCATAGGAAGGAAAGAAGTTAAAGGCACAAA
Organism: Picea mariana; assembly: GCA_032191745.1. Lineage (NCBI taxonomy): Eukaryota > Viridiplantae > Streptophyta > Pinopsida > Pinales > Pinaceae > Picea > Picea mariana. Next base: position 58,605 of record JASDQU010107418.1, on the reverse strand, counting down.
AAAACAGGGAAGAAAAATTGTCAGCAAAAGCTATATCGCCATAGGAAAGTATGGTCATTGATGTGAACTTGAAAATCCATGAAGATTTGAAGTCATGTAATTTTTAAATTTTTTTATATATGTTAGTGAATTACAAGAGGAAACACCTATGGACATGAAGCATTGGAAGGGAGGAAAGGAAGTATGTATAGAAATCCCGCATTGATCTCCACAACATCGTGCAAAGAATTCAAGGGAGAGAACTTGTCAGATCATGAAAGAAATATCATAAGCATGAAGATAGGGGGAGTGCATGAAGTCAGAGAGAGATTGCTCAGATAAGGTATACCAACAAGGGGAGTTTCCCTTTTACCCATGATGTCAAAGGGGGAGAAAGAGAAAGATCAGAATAGAAATATTAGAAGAATAAAGACAGGTGGAGCATCCCCAAGGGGAGATACCATTTTCCATTGATGTCAAAGAGGGAGAGAAACATGAGGAAAGAAAGATACAGAGCATTCGTCACAGGTGGAGTGTGATTGTTTCCATCAATGCCAAAGGGGGAGATTGTTGGATAGTTGGTTTTCATTGATGTTGTTGGATAGATGGTTGTCATTGATGTCAACAGAAGTGGTTTTCATTGATGTCATCATATGTGATGGGTTCATTTGAAGAAGTATACAAGATTCCCTAGAGGTATGGTCATGAATCCTAAAGTTGTTTTAGGAATAAGAACATGAAGGACATTGTAAATGAAAGTAAGACACTAATAGATAGATATTCCTCATTGTGACATTTCCAATGGGAGGTGGAATGTCACGTAGTTCCTCACGGTTGAGGAGTTATGAGGTCATGAAGTTGGAAGACTCAATGAATGGTCAAGAAGCCCCTAAATGATTATAACAAGATGCTACAGGTAATTAATTAAAGGGTAAAGTGGTTATAACAAGAAAGTACAAGTCGACCCTTAAGTTAAAGAAAGAAGTCACTTGGAAAAGTATAAATACAGTACAAGAAACCTATCATTCTTACACAAAAAACTTTATTGAATATCTTCTATGTGAGAACACTTGATCTATTTGGTGGTAGAAAGTCTAAGGTACCGAAGGAGAATGAAGGAGAAATTTTTAGGATTGCAGTGGAGATCGGCGGTTTTCTGATAAACCCTAATTTGGATGACCCCCATGGGTCAGACTATTGGCATCTCGCGAGGCACCCTTGTGGGTTTCTTAGTGTCTGTCACCTAAGGTCTCGTGTGACATCTTTCTTGGTCCCACGAGACTAAGGAAAATCTGTAGGAAGATGCTAGTACTAGGTTGTTGAGGTTAAGGAAGAGATATAGGTTTGTAATCTAGTACACCAGGTCAGCTACAAGTTTAAAGGTATGTTTATATGAATGTTTTGAAGGTTACATGCTGGTGATGTTATCGCACATTCTTGAGGCATGTATTTGGAATCTTGTTGAGACATTGGTACACGCATGAGGCACATTTTATGTGCATGGTGTGAGGCATATTGTGGTACATGTATGAGGTGCAATTCTTGGTGATATTGATGCATGTTTGAGGCACTTCTTTATGAGGTTATGGCACATGTTTGAGATACATGCTTTGGATGTTGCGGTACATCCTTGAGGCATTTCTTTATGAGTTTTGGTATATGCATTGAGGAACAACTTGGATACTTGGTGTATGGTTTGTTGTATGGTATAAGACTGAGGAATATCATGAGTGATATGGAACATGTTTGATGGGATCTCTTGGTACATGTCTTATGGATGTTGGCACATTCTTGAGGCACATGCTTTGAGGCACATCTTAGCTACATGATTGAGTGATGTTATGGTACCCTTGTATTTGGTTTGGTATGGTCTTTATAGGAACATCTTTGTGATGTTGGTACATGGCTGAGGTATACACTTGGTATATGGTGGCATATGTATGAGGCACATTCTTTGGTGTTTGGTTGAGGAACATCATTTGGTACATAGTTGATCTTGGTACATGGTACATGGTACATGGTTTTGGTATACAATTGAGGTATATGGTTGATCATTTTTGTTATGGTATCTGCACTTGGCATATTTTATGGTACATGATTGGTGATATTGAGACACATCTTGGTGATGTTATGGTTCATGATTTGATGATGATATGGTACATTGCTAGAGCCACTTCTTGGTTATTTTGGTACATGGTATGGTATAGGGTTTGGTACACGTTTGATGCATGATACAGTACAAGTTTAGTACATGGTTGATGCATGATATGGTACATGTTTTTCTACATGGTTGATGTACATGGTATGGTGATGGTTTTGGTATCCATGTGAGTGGATATGGTTATAGTGGTTAGTGATGGTATATCAATGACAATGACAGTGACAGGGATAGTGACAGGTTGGATAATTGGTTGATCATCAGTCTCAAGTTGATGTGACAGTGTAATTTATTGGTTGATGTGATAGTGGTAGTTACAGGTTGATCAATGGTACTGATAGTTTGAATCTACACTTATATTTTAGGACAGAAGGATGAGGAAAGGAAAGGGGGTTGTAGACTCCTTTTCATTGGTGTCGAAGAATTCAGGGAGTTGGAGCTTCATGAGCCTGTAAATCAGGAGGTCATAGCCTCCTTCTGGTTGGAGCCAGAGAACACAGGGAGTTGGAGCTTCCTTCAGGTTGGTTCCTATAAATCATGTGGTTGGTGCCTCCTTCCAATTGGTGCTGGAAAATTTGGAAGTTGGTGCTTCATATGAATTCATTATTGATATATATAAGAAAGCATTCTATGGTTCTCTCCCATTTGGGTCTCCACGTAAATTCTAGTGGTATTGTGTATATGTGGTTGTTTATTATGCATTGATGAATGATATTGTTTATGATGCAATGATATACTAAATTCTTAAGAGATAAACTATTGAATACCACTGATAAAGTTGAATTTTATATATATTGTGATTGAAAGTGGTAAAAATTGCTCATACTGATTCACCCCCCTGTCAATATTCCAAAACTTCTCTATACAATTATTCATCAATTAAAAATTTAATTCGTATTAACCAGCATTGAAAGAAGGGCCTCAAAGCATATTGTGGTAAAATAAATAATCTTTAATAATCTTTCTAAAAAGGACTGTACATTAATCCACCAACTTGATTAAGCATGAAAACTAGGAGAAAGGAACATTTATGTGAAGATACCATAAAATCATTTGGACGAGAAGATCAAAGGTTGTATTGGTCAAGATAATACAAGTATTACTCCTCATTGTTACCTCCAAAGAGAAGTTCGGATGAGACTTGGACATCAGGAATTGCTCTGGCAGGTTGCATCTCAGAGTTTTATGATATTAAGGAGTTAATTTGAGGGTGCATCAACAAATTCCATAAGAAGCTGAGAATTATTTAGCTGCAAGAAGAGTCCCTTATTTCTATGGCACCTTCGATATTCAAGATAATGCTCATAATCCCAAAGCCGATAATGACCTTCAAAGGCGATGAAGCTAAGGATTTTATAAAGGAAAGAACTGGTGGATTGGATCTCCTACGAGAATATATCAAGGACCTAACAACGATTCTAGAAGACCTATCAAACCTCCAAGTTAGTTTGTTGAAAATACCTACTAATAAATGGCATGGCTATTTTCCAGAGTAGTCGAACAAGAATCTACAACTATTGTTCCCCGAGTGGCTTGTTATATCTTGCATTTTACAATTCATGAGAAAACAACTTTTGATTGGGAAAATATCATTTTCGTAGAACTATCTTTTGAGTTGGTAAATTTCAGGAAGAATAATAAATTCTACATGTCCTCATACCTAATATTCACCATTACTTACTGTCATATAGGCTTACATTTATTTTAAAAAGTCAATTCTAAAATCGAACTTGTCTAGATGTGGTACCCTACCTTGTGGAAACAAAAGGCTATGTATCATTTTTATGAAGTGCACAATGCATTTATTTCCTCCTTCAAAAAACTTAGTTTTGGACCAAAAACATCAATATTTTCCTTAGAAGCAACAACATTCTTGGACAAGAAAGGGAGCTTTGAAGTTGTTAGTGTCCTACAAATAGGTTGATAGAGTCTAAGTTTGAGTCTGATGTGTTGTAGGATCAAATTCTTGACTTGGCCTTATAAATACCATGGCATTCTTTCTTAGGTATAAGTGAGTTAGTGAGTATATGATTTTTATGGCTCAATTTCAATAAAAATGGTTAAATATGGTCTTATCATAAGGTTTTGAGGCATGACAAATAAAAAACTTTGTCTTTTGTGTCCAACTTGTCTTAAAATGATATGGGTTGTCATGTCATTAAAAAGTTATGATGAGGGTCATGTGATTCATTGAAAGTCATGTGTGTTCAAGTCATATCATGTACAAGCATCTCATGTGATCATATCTCCTTTTGGCTTGTGACACCACCAAGTGATTAAACACTGCACAAATCACTGCACAACCTCCTAGTGTTGCGCATTTGGTTAAGACATACAACAAGGTAATCATGGACACTATATGAAGTTTAATTCATTTTGGGGATTCAAAACTCTTCATTTTACATGTAGAAAACCCTCAATACATCGTTTTTCCTTTTTTGTAATTCACAAATCCATCGTCCAAGTTCGTTGTGGATTTTATGAAGGTTATTTTTGCATAGCGAACACATTGTGCAACTGTCTTAATTATATTTTTGGCAGCAACATGGAAATTATCTCATCACTTTTGAATTGGGGTTTTGATCAGTTGGATGATGATGCAATAGTCCCTGAGAATGCATCAACAAAAGACATGTTTATCAATCAGAGGTAACTTGGGCTAATTTATGCAGTTTTATATTAATTAGGGTTTTTAATGTTTAAGAAACAAGTGATGTTTTGAAGAGGTGGAAGAGGTTATCATGCACCTTATCACCATCATGAAACCAAAATAACCATCAATCACTCATCATATATTAGTCAAAGACAAAAATGGTGGAAAAAGTGTGAAGAAAGGCTTCGTTGCACAACCTGCTACGCAATTTCCTATAGGTTTCTATTGCACAACAAATTCATTGTGCAAAGTCTACAGACCATGCTACGCAAATGACTATTTTTGTAGTCAACTTCAAGATCACTTTCCTGAACAAATGGAGAGGTTTTTGAAAAACCCAAAGAGGCTTTTGTAAAGCACAGACCTAGTAACAAAAACCTCTCTCATATTTCCAACAAGTATCATGGTTTGAAATATCTGAATGAGTATTTACAACCTATTTTTCCAATTTTAAATATTTAAAGATTTCTTGTTTAGGTCATTATCTTTGGGCACAAATCCCATTAATATGGAGAGAAATTTTTGAAAACTAAAAGAGGTTTTTCTGAAAAATGGGTTCATCTACAAAAAAGTCTCTCATTTTTTGTAAAATCTATTATGATTCGAGATATATGATGACATATTTTACCCCTATTTTCCAGCAAACTAACTCCTCTTTTCTAGCAGACAATTCAGATTTTATTGCCAAAATATTTTGTAACTACAACTTGATTTAGGGAGGAAGTTGAATTCGAATTTGGAATGATTGAGAATGGAAATTGCATATATTGTATGAATCCACATGAACTAGAGATTGGAAAGTGTGTTAGGAAACTGTAATTGAGTGCATTGTAAATCTTTATGAGATTAATGAAATTTTGGACCAGAAGTACCTGGAATATCACTTTAGAGATTCATGTGATTGTACTTTTCATGCTTGTGTATCTACTGTGAATTTTTTTTCCTTTGTTTATCAATTTGTATTAATGTATTTCTTCTTTGATGTTTAAATGAGATATTTGTATCAGAATTCATCTATATTTGGTGCTCTACTACATGCATTTCTCTCTATTCTTCTATTGTAATTACCTTGGGATTAATCTTTGATAGATGTCCTAAGGGGTTATTTTCTTTATCTTCAACCTTTCAACTACAATGGAAATTTTATTAGCTTGAAGAAGTGTTTTCTAGCTTGCCTCTGAGTAGTAGTTTTCCAAATTAACTAAGTGTCCATCAAATCATCATTGATATCTAACTCTATGACTCCATTTCCCAATGGACCTTCCATATACTTTGCCACCAACTCTATAAACCCTAATTTATTCTAGAGATATAGCCTTTGAACGAAATACCACATCAATTCTTTTAGTGATTGATTTGAAAGAGAGAGCCCTCTCTGGGTTGGAAGGGATATATTCTAGCCTCAAGTTGGTTTATGGTTACCTCTGTGCGTATTTCCTCTTCATCCAAGGAAATTACGGAGTGATAACAGAAGCAATGGATCTTTTCAGCATTATCAGGATTTATTGTTCCCATGAAAAACCCTGATATCTACCGTATTATGTTTCATATAAGATGTTTGTTGTACAAGTGTACAAGCAGTATATATTATGTGTCCATTTATTTCATGAAAAGAGGAAAATTAAATTTATTCCTCTACCTTGGAAAATTTGAGAGATAATTTTGAAAAATACTACAAATATTGATGAATTTTCAATTCAATTTGATTAATTTAATTTAAATTTAGCAGATGAAATCAAAGGATTCAACCCTAACCAACTATTAAACACATGACATATGTGGGCTATAGTGTATCATTTTCTAATACTTTACTATTTGGAGAATAAGAAGGCGATAGCTACAACCCTCAAACATTGTCTATTGAAAAGAAACAAGAGGATATCAAAACAATTGTTACAACTACTGATCAACATAGACAACGGGGAAAATTTTTGAATGAGAGGACTACTTAGTCTCCTAACACTTCTAAAAAAAGAGGCCTACCAAAACAAAATATCAGTATGCCGCTCATGAACAAAGGAAATATTCAACAGATAATTCCAATGATGGAGGAGATCATAACCCTCCTAAGGGAAGTTTGGAAAGACCCCATAAAATATCAGTGCCCAACAAAAGGAAACTACAAAAAAGTAAAGGAGGAAATGAGGGTGCACCTAAAGAAGAAATTGTTCTTGAAGATATGGACCTGGATGTGAACATTCAGGACATTGAATTTCTTGATGAAGAACATAGAATTTGGGAGAGCAAATAAGTTGTAGTAGAATTGGCTACACATGAGACAATTTTATTTGAAGAAGAACATGTGAATTTGCAGAGTTCCCTATTCTACAAAAGTTCAAAGAAATTGGCTATTGAAAAAACTCACGCAAAAAACAAAGAGTTCAAGGAAAAATGAGCCCAGAACTCGACCTCAATAGAGTTCCACTGTCTAAAATAGTACAAATTCATGAAGCTATGAGTGAATCCCTAAATATGTAAGTTGAAGAAATGGAGAATGAAAATGCCACCCTAAAAGAAATAATTAAAGAATTAGAGAGTGCTTTGATGCCCACACCTATGTTTTCTAGCCCAATTGCTACAATGCAACCTTGGAACAGACTTCATGGAAAACCAGAATATAGCTCCAGACTAAGAGGAACATCAATTCTACTCGTTGTTGTTAGAATATATGTTGGAGAAAACATCATGAAAATAATGTATTTTATCCTCGAGACATGGGAACTAACAAACAATTTTGTTTCCTTGGGATCAAGAACGTAAAATTTGAGACAATATCCCCAAGTTAATCTGGAAAATGACGAGGAGTTCTATAAAGGGGTTGTTTCCACCTTTTTTATAAAAGTTTCAAGTATGAGTGAGTTCAGAAGAAAAGAAGAGGACTTTCCTTCCATGGTCCACATAAAGCAACTCAAAGCATGCTGGATAAAAATAATAAAATGTCTAAAAACATTATTGGTCAATTGTGACACTATAAGTGTCAAAAGGGGAGAATTTTATTTAAAATTAATTGAGTTGGATTCAGTTGGAACAATAGCAAAAGTTAAAGACCCAAAGTTAATATTAAATTCCATGCTTAAGTCAAAAGAGAAATTTTAAGAAAAAAATGGACATATTGAAGACTACATCAGTTGATATATTTAATATTTTGACCGAGTATTCAGAATTAGAAGTGGAAATTTGGTTGGTTAGTTATGTAAACAAAAACAAAGATATTGAGGATAAACTACACCAACTTTCAATAGAATTTAGAGATCTGTAAAAAACATTATTTGACATAAAAGTAAGACAAGAAATAATTGTTGCATCAATGAGAGATTATATTGAAAATTGCTTGTCCTCGAGGTATAGGATAGTCGGTGACAGAGTGTGTTGTTAAGGAACTTTGTGATGTTAAAGGCATTGGTTCGAAACCTGCAGGAACAAAAAATCCAGCCATGTTAAGGGTTGGTGTAGCTCAGACCGCGTGGGATCTCCGGGTGATTTTGATGGCTTGGATTCCCTTGAGTCATGATTTCTTAAGCCACAAGCTAGTCCTGTTGGTCACGAACAAACTAGCAACCAAGAAAAATTATTGAAAATTGGTTAAATAATGCCCTAACCAAAATAACGGAACCAGATTAAGAAGAGGTAGTTGCAACTGGTCACGAAATTTTAACCAAGGAGATTACAAAAGGAACCTCAACGAGCATATAAGGAGAGAGAGAATCCATCACAGTAAGTAAACTGGTCACCTTTCATAATCTCATATTCTACATTCTTCTCGTTCAAAAATCATCCAGTTGTGTATTTTAATTTTCTTTAAGAACCCTAACCAATATCTAATTGTCTCCTTTCTATTCTTTCAATTATGTCCATGATATAATTTCTTTTGTGGTCCAAGAGATCCCCATCCCAGTCCATTTGGACAAATGCAAACTTTTAAGTTTATTGTAAACAAACAATTATTTTTTGAAACTCCCCAGAGAACTAGTTCGGGGTGAAACTTTAATGATTTCTCAAACTTTGAGTTTATGAGGATGAGTTTTTTTAATTTCATCTATTATATTCATTTATGTTTTGAATGAAATACTCTTTTAAATTTCTTTGTATTGTGGATTCATACCTTGATGTCTTATGAATGTGACCAAATATTATTATGTTGTGATGGATGTGAGGAATGTCTTGCCTTCATATTTTGGTTTCTTTATTGTTGTATGATATTTTGTATATATTTTGTTTCAGTATTTTAAAGATTTCCAGTCCTTCTCTTAGGAGATTTTTATGTGAATATCCTTTCATATTTGAATAGTATTTTGTATTTTATTTCAAGCAATAAATATTGGGGCTTATTGTTTAGCATTCCCCCATTTTTAAAGAACGTCAAGCTACATCTTTAAGAAATTTATAGAGTACTACCTCTATAAAAATGTTGGGGTATTTTATCCTTGTGAGGTTGTTGTTTCAATATTGGTCAATCTAAACATCAACAAACATTTGGTATGACAACATCGATCCTAGGATTTTTATTATTCAAGCGAGTCATCTTGGCATTTTCACTATAAATTGTTTTTGGGCCACTTTAGAAAATGAAATTTGGAGGTTACTTAGAATACATATCAAGGTACTTGTGGAAACAAATTTGGGTTTGGGTTGTTATACATTCATACATATAGCATGAGGAAGATAGGTTTTTGACTCATCCTGAGTTTAGTTTTAAACGAGTCATCTTGATATTGTCTCTATAACTTATTTTCTGGGAAGTTTCAGATAGTGAAATTTTGTGGCGAATTGGAAGACATTTTATAGTACAGGTGGTAAAAATTTCAGGTTTTGGTTCACAATAATTTTGGAGAAATAGTCCATGAAATACAAGGCTTGTGGGTAATCCTAAAATTAGTTTTAAAAGAGTCATATTGGCATTTTCGTTGTAACTTATTTTCTGTGACATTTCCGACTTTGAAATTTTCAGAATCCTAAGGAGGCATAGTGAATTACATGCAATTGTTTTTCATATTTTTAATCATTATGATTTGTGATATATATCTTGTGGAAGTTGGCAAGTCTTACTAATCCTGAAATTAGTCTTAAACAAGTTGTTTTGGTATTTTTGTTATAACATTTTATCAGCAAAAGTTCATAGTGTGAAATTTTCAAGAGTTCAAAAAAACATATTAGAGTACTTTAGGCCAAATTTTTAGACTTATAAGGGTTCAAATTTTAGATATATATCAAGAAAGGTTAGCCATCCATACATACTCCAAATTAAGGGTTTGAAAGGTACATAACTTACAATTGGCATAACTTTTGATTGGAAGATCTATTGTTTGTGATTCAAAATTTGTGATAAAGAAAAAAAAGAGGAGTGGTATTATTATTATCCCACATGGATCCACAAATAATCTCAAAACAAAATAAACCCCCAGAAATATCACACCGGATGTCGGAAGAAATTGAATATTTCAAAAATAGGCTATCCCAATTAAAGAACCATGTTGACGAAATGAGAGGTAGTATGTTGAACTAATGGATTTATCCCATTCTCACAAATCTATAAAAATGTAAATAGGATATTAAATGAAAAACAAGATGGATGAAAATAAGAATGACATGAAAAATAAGATGGATGAAAATAGGAAAGAGAAGGAAAAGAAGATGGAAGAGAAGATGAATGGAAATCGGGAACATATGAAAAAGAAGATGAATGAAAATAGTGCACATATGGAAAATAACATGGATGAAAATACATATCAAATGGAAATTAAAATGAATGAAATGAAAAATCCATATAATCTATGTTCTTAAAGGGGATCCCTAAAATGGATATGGAGATCCAAGGAAATCCTAAAAATAAGGAGAACAATGGTGTCAAAACTCAACCACATATGGGGTGTATTGCATCACAATTCGAGAGCACTGTAAGGTCTCTTCCAACAGAGCCTTATAAAACATAAGTTAAAATAGAGAAATTATATCCTAACTTTTTAACCATTCAGTATTCAGCATAATTAAAATTTATGAGCAGCATCATAATAAACCACATATTCAGCATCATAACAAACCACATATTCAGCAACATGATAATAAACCACATAACACAGCATAAGAATGAAAATACATACCTCTAACTAATGTTATTGTTGTTCTCCAACTATGCCTGATGCTCTGCCCAAAACCAACTAACCTCCAAGCCAGCTAGGAACAGAGCATCTCCGACTCCCTAGCTCTAGGATTCTGTAAGGATTCCTGGTCCCTGATCCCAAAACTCCTAGCAACAGGTGCCGCCTGTCTCAGTCCACCAAACTCCAATAAGTTCCTCAAGCAAAAACCAGGAGTATAATCCTCCAGCAAGCTACTCCAGCCCCCAAATCAGCAATACAATCCTCTCCTATGAAAATGATGCTCTCCCCCCCAAAGCAAAAAAAGTCCCTTCTCC
>JASDQU010107418.1:3813-15663 GCA_032191745.1 Picea mariana | reverse complement strand
TGCGAGGCCCCTAGCTACATGGTCAGCCGCCATGGTCGTTCCCTCTGCACCTCCTTCGTGGTCCTCTCTTAAAACTTGGAATGGTATCCTGGCTTAGTGCAGAGTGTTGGCTTTGTATGCTGACTTGTGGCTCGACTTGTATTAGCTTTCTATTTTGGGTCATTTCTCAAGGGATTCAACCATGATACCAGTTTTCCTATTGCAGAGTGTTTCACAGAAGTCAATGGTGAACGCTTACTGGAGAGATGGCCACTCATTAGGGATTCCTACTCCTGCAAAGCACACTCGTTCTCTGTTGAACTATTTGTTGCGATGCCATGCATGTGCAAGATGGAATATCTAGATAAGGTTTTTTGAAATTTATTATTCAACTTTGACATTTTGCTACTATCATTCTTACCTAGCCACATGTATTGTAAGGCCTCATCGGCTTGGCGCTAATGTTGGGCTTTGTGTGATTTTTATTGTACATTGTTGTGTGCTAGCTCGGGAACTAGGAGCTTGACCTTCAGGCTACTAATTCTTTACTCTAGCAACATGTATTGCAGGTGCACTTAGCAAGAAGAAAACTGCGAAGACGGTCATTCGTGTGTATTGTTGTGCAACTGATAGTTCTTTGTTCAAATACCGAGGCCGATAGAGGTGCCTGTCGGATTTCAGATGAACCCTACCTTGCTTGGGTGTTGGGGGTGGGTAATATATTTATATAAGGTTTGAGAGACTTTGAAAAAAAAATGCAGGAGCCCTTTAGCTTGTGAAGTGGAGATTGGCCTTAGAGACAATGACATGTTTTGCAGAAAGGTGTAGACTCGTGGGCTTGCTCGAGGGACCCTCCTTGGCTTTGGCACTTGGTCTCAAGCCTAGAATGGAGCTTGGCATGTGTGCTTTGGGTTGTGTACTGCAACTATGCCCTCACAGTCTCCTCCTTTGGCACTTGGTTTCGGTCTAGGTAACAACGCCCTTGTGGGCTCCTCCCTTGGTGGCTCGATGTTGGTTGTTGGATGCGTAGTGAAAATGAAACACCCCTTGGGGGATTCTCCCTTGTGACTTTTTGCTCAGTCTTGGTGCTGGTACATAGTGCACTTGTGGACGCATAGTGCATACGAATCCGTGGGCTCCTTCTTCGTGGCTCAGCCTTGGTCCTGACTTTGACTTGCGCACTGTATTTTTATTTATTTATTTTATTTTATTTCTATCATTATTTTTTTTGGTTAATATTTCTTTTATCTATATGTATATATCACCTGGGGTTTTTAACTACCGACACTTGGAGTGTATTTTTTCCTTCGTGGATTCCAATAAATAAAAACAAATACAAAATTTTGACTATTCTTGTATTTTATATATATATATATATATATATATATAATGTATGTATATATTTTCTTTTATATAGATATAAACACACACACATACACACACACATATATATATGGTTATTTATATATTTATGTTTAGAAATATCTTGGCCGAATTGATATACACATATATTTATATATTTTTTATTTATTTTTATTATTTGTTTGCTTACTTGAAATAAGTGTTAAAATTCATTTAACACTTTCAATATGTATAATATTATACCATTTTCATTTTTCAATGTGCATATTGTTTATACATATATGTGTGTGTGTGTGTGTGTGTTTGGCTTGCAAGTTAGGTGGAGGTGGAGCTTGGCCCAGATTTGTATACATTTATGTACACACTCCCTTCTATTTTCTATATATAGAGTATTGATGTGTGTCTAACCATTTATGTCACATAACCCCTTTCATAAATCTTATTTCAGGTCAATAGTTTTAAAGTTTTAGAGGGTTTGAGGGCTGTTTTTTTTTTTGAAAGGGTTTCAAGGGTTGTATTTAAAGGGTTTCAGGTTGCAGGTTTTCAAGGTTGTTTACAGGACACATAATATAGCTTTCAGTCAAGAGTCAAGAGGATGGGTGGGTAGGTAGGCCCTTGGTCCTAGATTTTAAACTAGGGCTCTGATACCATGTGTAAGGTCTCTTCCAACAGAGACTTATAAAACATAAGTTAAAACAAAGAATGCTATCCTAATTTTTTAACCATTCAGTATTCAGCATAATAAACCACATATTTAGAATCATAATAAACCACATATTCAACATATTCAGCAGCATGATAATAAACCACATAACACAACATAATAATGAAAATACATACCTCTAACTGATGCTACTGTTGTTCTCCAACTCTACCTGATGCTCTGCCCAAAATCGACTAACCTCCCAGCCAGCCAGGAACAGAGCCTCTCCAGCTCCCTAGCTCCAGGATTCCGTAAGGATTCATGGCCCCCAAGCCCAAAACTCCCAGAAACAGGTGCCCCCTGTCTCAATCCACCAAACTCCAACAAGTTCCTCAAGCAAAAACCAGGAGTATAATCCTCCAACAAGCTACTCCAGCCCCCCCAAATCAGCAATACAGTCCTCTCCTATGAAAATGATGCTCTACCCCCCAAAACAAAAAAAGTCCCTTCTCAAGTGTTTTTCCCTCCTCTTATTCTCCTTTCCCCCTCCCCCATTCACTACCTTCTCCCTTTCATTAATACTCACCCACCTTATCCCTCCATTCAATGCCAACCACCTTATCCCCTTTCTCTTTAATGGTTCCATCATTCGATACAAAATAATAATTAATAATTTATTAAACTAGATTTTATTAAACAGATATTTAATCATTAAATTAATTAGTTAGTTAATTAAACCAATTCACATTCAACAAATATTTAACCAGGAAAATTAATTAATTAATTAATTAAACTAATATACATTAAACAATTATTTAAACCATGACAATTGATTAAATACTTAGGGTTGTTACACCTCATCCCTACCAGTAACCTGGAAGCTCCAACGATATGATGCATAAGAGAGGTCATATCACGTGACAAGTCCTTCTAGAGCTGCAAGAGATCACGGTCAGTCCTGAAGTCTCTTATCTAGACGGGGTGGAGTCCCTTGCTAACCAGAAATGCACTCAGTCTGTCACACACCGCCATCATATATTTGAGATCTAGCCTACGCCACATGTTGGGTGTTATATGTGACTGAGGATCCTGACCCACCTCATCGTCATCCATCTCCTCATCTACAACGAATGGCGGGGGAGGAGGCATGTCCCCAACAAATGTGCCAACATCTGCAAAATATAACACAAGTTAATAATTAGTAGACAATTTCATTAAAAAAATTAATAAAATACATTAAAGAACATGCTAGAATAAAATTTATTCGAATTAAGACAATAAAATGAATGTAAAAGATTAATTTAAATCTTACCTCGATCATCTGGTGGCTCATCCGTTGTAAATAGGATGTTGAGACATCCTTGACAATCCATCCCCACATAAGGGCATGAGTGACGACACCATCACGAAAATGTGATCTGCCTCACTAGATAACAGATCAAGTGCCTCCCTAGAAATCCTAGCTGGAAAATTGGGCATGACCCTCTTGGTCACCATCTCGCCCCAAATGTGCATCTAAACCTCATTCAATGGAATAGTAGGATGACGAACAAAACTAGGTCTCGTCTCTAGAAACGTCTAAAATCACAAACAAAATAGATTTGAAGCGAATGGGAAGTTTTCCCTCCCATCTATCATAGCATGACTTCTATCCAATGTTAGACAAAATTGCCCCAAGAAAATGACATACCACATAATAATTTGTGGCCTCTGTATCAAAGAATCAACATAATATAAAAGCACACAACTAATTCACTGACCATCACCAATAAAGTGTAAAATGTTCAAGAGTAACAGTGAGAGGCACCTAACGTCCTCTGCACCAAACAAGGCAATCCATAACTATCCACCATCCACTTATCGCATGAAATATACCTCTGAGAGTAGGAAAGATAACTTTTAGCTACAACACCCACTGGGACATCAGGAAATTGGGGAAAATCCTCCTCTCTCATAGGTAGCCCAGAGATAAAATAAATATCCTCTTTATTGGGATGATACCACTGATGACAACTGATCTGAATGCCTGTTGATGGGCATCCCATCAACAGATCAGTTTCACAAGAAAGGGGAAATTCCCCTTCATAGACGTAGCCTCCTTGTAGTACTTGAGGAGGCCTACATTCCTTAAGAGGAGTTGCATAGCTACAGTACTAGGTCGAGGGTACAAATCCATCTCCCTCTCTCTGATCTCCCACTATAGAACCATATTGTACTGGTCCAGTATCTGTTGTTGATCCTCCATGAACTGACATCTCTGAATAATTAACATATAAATTACATCAACATCATACATAAAAACATAAGTTTTTTTTTCCGTAAATGAGAAATTTAGTTTAAGGTATGAAAACATTTATTTTTTCAAAAGAAAAAAAATATTAATCTTCGATGCACTTGCAAAACAACAACGCACCACCCACGATGCACACACATATATTATGCATCACATGCAAAGTGAAATTTATTTTAGTCAGTGTGTAGTAATTATCAAAGCACCGGGGCACCCCATTGTGTATGCACCAATGCGTTATATATCATGAACACACCACTCTAACATTATCTATTTTCCACAATGCATTTGTTATTATGTATAGACTAGTGCATTACCTATCAATGATGCATCAATCAAACAACTATTTATTTTAAACAATGTGTATAGTACTATGAACACATCAGTACAGTGCATTCTATATAACCAACACACTATTGAATGTAAACTATTTATTTTCGCAAGTGCGTTCATAATAAATGCATAGATGTTTTTGTTATAAACAACCCACTGATGCATTTATTCGGAACACATAGGTGAAAATAAATAGTTTTCATTCAATGTGTGTATAGTATTATGAATGCACTAGTGCGTACATATTATGGATGCATCGTGTAGTGGTAACTATTCTATTTTAGACGGTGCGTATATTTTTATGAACGCACCAGTTTATTCCCTATAACCAACACACAGTGGAAAAGAAACTATTTATTTGTGCCGGTGTGTCCATAATAAAAGAACCGGTATGTTCGTTATCAACAATGCGCTGGTGCTTTTATTTGGCATGCACATATGAACATAAATAGTTTCCATTCAACGATGTGTATAGTTTTATGAACGCACAAGTGCGTACATACAAATGACGCGTCGTTTAGTGGAAATGATGTATTTTGGATGGTGCGTCAGTTATTGAGGATGCATCGATGCCTCGTTTGTAAGTACACACTGGTCCATTCCATAATATGATGCATCATCGAAAACAAACTATACATGATCGATGCACCCTATAAAATTTACACAGTGCACCACATGCGATGTGAGCCAAACGGATCAAACGCACCGCGCAGAATGAAAAAAAAAAAAAAAGAGAAGAAGAAAAACAATGCAAATTTAACTCAAAATTTAATTTGGTAAAAAGATAATGTACAAAGAAATAAACAATTGACCTGGATACATTTTCTCATCGAGGAGGCATCGTTGGGATGTAGTGAAAAAAATGATTTTTTCCCATCGTATGGAAAAATTGGAATCCCACGAACCAAGCACAGAACGGAAACAATACAATCAATGGAAGCACTGAAGGTAGTGCGCTTCAGTTGGGAAAAGGTGGTACTAGTGCTTGAGATATTCTCTTCACTGGAAATGGTAAAGATGTTTTTTTACCGCCTTTAAAAAAAAAAAATTAACGTTGTTCTGGTGTGCTCGTAGTAAGTGCACCAGTGCGAAAAATGGAAGATAGTGCACCATTAATTTTTGAAAACATTGTGATGATGCACCATAGTGAGTGCAACGATATTCCCTGAGGACAAACATGCATTGTTTTGTTAAAAAAAAAAACACTGGTGCACCCTCAAGACAAATGTGCACCATTTTGTTTTGTTGTGCACTGGTGCCCACAATCTTTTTTATCGTTGTTTTTTATTTAAACCCTATTCTGGTGTGCGTGTTTTAAGTGCATCGGTGCCAACATCTACAGATAGTGCATTGTTTCTTTTTAAAAACATGTGACGGTGCCCCATATGGAATACAACGATACGCCACTATGACATAGTCACACCGTTATTCATTTTGAAAAAAGCGTAGACTGTGGAGTTGTTTTTTGCGGACCAGTTCTACAAGGGGAGGACGACGCACTGATATGCATTTTGGAAGAAAAACGCAAGACAATGAACCTATTTGTTGTGCACCGGCATGCACCTTTAGGACACACCGATGCTTTTGATCTGCTTTTATATGATGTGCATCGTTGTTTCATTTGTTATTTATATAACTCTGCAATGGTGCACCATTGTCTATTAACACCGATGTGTTTATATATGGTGGCGCAGTGGTGTGGTATAGTCTTATAAACACACCCTTAAATAAATATCCGCTAAAACATCCGCCCATGCACCTCCACTAGTGACTTTTGCTATAAACAGATTTTTGGGTTATTTTTATAAGGGATTCTGCAAAAACCTCTGCTATAGGGGCTTTTCCTTGTAGTATTTGGGCAAAGTTTGTATTTAAGATCCTCAATTACAAACTTATGTGGGTTACGGTATTTACCAAATTAGTTTTATTTGTATGAAAAATATATATGTGTATAAATTGTGGTAAAATTTTAGTTCGAATGTTGGATGTGATTGATTCGCTAGAATAATATGTGTGGAAATTTATGTATTGGATACAATTTATGATTGTGAATATCATTTGAATTAGGATATTATGTGTGGAAATTTATATATTGGATACAAATTATGATTTTGAATATCATTTGAATGCTTGCAATTTCAAAGAGAACAAGCATTTAGTTTTTCTGGAGATATTACTATTCTTTCGTGGTAATTAATGGTTTCACACTTCCTTAAGCTTCAATTGAACAAAATACGGTATATCGTTTAATTAAGAATTAAGAATGGAGTTACACGGGAGATGTATGAATAATTATGAATTTGGTTATTCCCTTGTAAGCAACGATTAATCTAAATTAGGTGAATAAAATATGTTGTTTACCTTTCCTAAATAAAAATACCAGTTAAGGTGAGGGTGCTCTAGAATTTTATCTTTAGTTTCTCTTCCTTTCGTAGATTAGAGTAGTGAGAACATTCCCTTAGTACCTGGAGTGTTAAGGCCTTGTTACTACCTTTTTATAAGTTATATTATTAAGTAAATTGTGGATAATTTTCCTAAATAAGTTATATGTTTGTAGGTGAGTTTTCTTCCAATTATTTACATCCCATTTATATACATACATAATATGTAGTAATATATACATATATAATCTTGTAAATGGAAGCATAAATGTTGGTAAGCGTCAAGAAATTATCGATTCACTATCAAAGTTAGATATTATCTATTTTAAATTTAAGAACCTGAATTAAGGTAAATCAATTATATGACTTATATACCATTTATGGATGATTTTACTAGAATGTCATTAATTAGATTAAGGTAAATCAATTATATGACTTACATACCATTTATGGATGATTTTACTGGAATGTCATTAATTAGATTAAGTATGAAAATTTAAAGAAAAAAATTATATTAGTTAAGAGTTGATCTATTTTTACTTAAGATTTAGTCACCTTGAAATGAACAAAATTTATATAACTATAATAATCCTATTTAGTCAATTGATCTTAAATAAATGTAGTTGTTACAATTATGTCTATTATGTCTATTGGCGGAGTGTTAAAAGTTTTGTATGCTTGAACTATGACACAAAATAGAAACTTGTGTACTCAACATTGTATTTAAATAGTTTTAAAAATGTTTTGATCATCCCTTAGTACTGATTGAATTTCTTTTAATTGTTTAATGTTGAGTTTAGTTGAAATTTGACTAGACTGATTTAGGATGTAAATACCTTCATGGGTCATGCCTTTTAAATTGCTAGGTTATCGTAAGGATGTTAATTCTTGGCAATTGCATTGTTGGTATTATGGATCATTAAATAATTATAACGATGTTGAGAATCAATAGATAGAATACCTTCTGTTGGCGTTGTATTTATTTATTTACTTTGTAGTTGACGTAATGATATTTTCTTATCTTAATAAAAAAAAATGCTATCTCGTTGTATTTTGTTATTATTGTGTTTTCCAAAATAAATTTAAAACAAAAAGTAAAAAAAAAAAGTTCGTTACAAAAATATCTCAAGAGCCTTGTGAATGTTGTTGTGAGAACTCTTAAAGTAGTTGAAAGTTTTTGGATCCTAAATAAGAAATCTGTGGCCAACCGAGTGCATTACGGACTCTGATAAATGAATGATACATGCTAAGGAACTGTGAGTAGTGAAGGGGGTACATTCCTTGGGTAGTGCAGGTTGTGGGGAAGAGGAGAGCTAGAGGATTGGAACTATTGTGGGAGTAGAACCTGGGTTTTTGGGTTGTGGTGTGTGGTGTGTGGAAAATGTACAATGAGTTGAAATAGATCCTTTTGGACTCACAGCCTCATCTCAAGGGCGGTCTATTGTTGAGAAAAAATGAGCAACAATTCTTATGGTTGGGAGGTTCATCCTTCGTTTGTAGCCAGTTGGTTAAGCATTAATATATAAGTGTTTATGTTATGTTCTTATGTTAATTTCGTTGTGTAAATGGTTTATATGAATGTTGTCTGTTTGTTGTTTACTTGAACAATTGTATTCATGTTTAATATATGTTGTTAGATGCATTTAGAACAGTAGGATCAATCCAACTATCAAATATGTGTGTGATCTGTTGCTGATAAGATGCAAGAATTTAATTAAGTATAAAATAACCATATTTAATGTGTATTATACAAGCAATGATGCTCAAATGGAGGTTGGGTATGTTACAAAGTCATATCAAATCCCTCAAGTTAAAACATTGGGCTTGAATGGGCCAAGAATAAGTGTGAATTGAGTAATTCATTGTTGCAGACTTCATTCTGTGTAAAATTGGGGAAAAACGGAGAAGCTGGAGTGAAATACCCAATTTTGTGAGTAATATATGAGTTTGAACAAATCTAGATGGTTTAAGAAGGTTAATGGAGCAGAGTGGTAAAGTTGCAGAGCCAAATTCGACTTGGAATGGTCGGAATTCAAGTTTTAATGGTCGTTTGTAGAGTTGCAGGCAGTTTGGTGAATCGACAGTTAATATCATGTTTGATCTCGAGATTGTTGACTAAAATTTGCCATGATGAATTTAAACATCCGTAAGGTATCGATCGTTTGAAAGTTTTATCAAATCGATGGCCAAGATTTATTTCAGGGTTTTTTTAAAGGGATTAGATCAATGCTCCAAATTAATCAGAGGAATTTCAAAGTTTGTCTAAGTGTTGGAGTTCATCGAAAGATTTCGCTAACAACCGATCGTTAGATAAACATGATTTGCGGAGGGTTTGGATTTCTCTAGATGAACTCGTCGATGGACGATGGTCGAATCAACGATTTTTGTGAATATTTGAGTTCATCCAAAAGAAGTCCTCGATCGTCGATGATCGATGGTTTTGGATCAATATATTTTGGCCAATTTTTCTAAGTTTCAAAATTCACCAACAAAACTTGTCGATGGTCGGTAGTTAAGGTCAGCAAAATTTGACAAAAGTTTCATGCATCAAGAGAGAATCTTTGATGGTCGATGGTCGACGTCGACAGAATCTCGCAAAGTATTTTCAATCGCCAACAAAAGTCATTAATGGTCGATGGGTCGGTGGTCAGAAATTGGTTGAATTCGACAAATTTTTTTGAGTCAAGAAAGAGAATTCATCGATGACCGATGCGTTTATGGTTGGGTGACAACTGGTTCAACAAAGTGTTCTGGATGTCCAAGAGAATCGGTCAATGGTCTATGGTCAAGTAAGTCAATTTGGGGAAGTGTTTTCGATAGACGTCGAGGATCATTGACTGTCGATGGGATGATGGTCGGGAATCATCCGAATTAGTGAGGAGTTCCATTTGCCAAAAAATATCACTGATAACTGGCAGTTGAATTGGTCGATTTAGAGTTTTTTGTAAATCGGTCGTCGGGGAGTTGGGTCGATGGTCCACTGTCGTGTCAGCAAATTAGGAAAGGAGTTGTGCATGTCCAAAGGAAAGTGTCGATTGCTAATGGCTGATAGAGTGATATCAAAGGATGTTGTTTCTCCTGATTTGATATAGATGGTTTATATTTAAAGGGTTGTTGCATTATTAAAACAATAAGTTTTCTGCTGTTTGTGGTTTTTGAAGGTCATTAACTTGCAAGGCATTTTTTCAGGCCCTAAATGATATTTTTATCCAATAAAAACCCATAAGAAAATAGTGTACCAAGGTACACTTTGTCTTTGTAGGTTAGATAAAAGAAATAGAAAATATATATCCAATGAGCTAAATGGTTCACAAAACGGGGCTTGTATGAAGAAGTTACAGCCAAAATAGTGATGGTAAAATTTTGGCACTAGTTTTACTTCCAAAGGGAATAACTCCATGCTCAAAAGTTCATTTGGGGATCATGATTATTCAATGAAAATATTATGAAAAATAGAAGGAAACAATGGAATCATATTTTGGTTAAGGCTACTTGAAAATGTGTTGGAAGAGAAATAAGACACATGTACCATACATGGGTAATTTGGGTAAAACATCCTAAACTTCTCCACCATAACTTTCAGCTCGAAGCTTGGATTTGAGAAAATGAATAGTCATTGGAAATATATTGAGGATCAGAAGACATATTTCAACCCAAAATTTTGATTTGGGCAAGTAAATTTTCCAAAAATCGATAAAGATATTTATGTAGCAACAAAAGAGTGGGAATTGCAACTTATAATTGTGGTAACTTTTTGCTCATAACTCATATTGGGGAATGAGTATAGTCATCAGAGAGATGTTTAAAATAGGAATGCATATAAGGAATCATATTTTTGATTTGGTGTATTGTGTCCTTCATCAATTGGGATAAAGAATGACACGTAACATTAACTGAAAAATTTCTATACTTTGCATAGATCTAACAAAAATGGTTTCTTTCACATGGTGCATAATTAGAGGTATAATAAGGTAAATTGAATCCTAGGATTGGACATCAAATTAATGGAAACATGCAAGATATTTTAGAAGTTGGTTGAGGAAATAAAGAGCCATAGGACCAGTAATAGAAAGTGGGATTGGATTTCGCGAACCGTGTACAACCACTCAATGTGAATATTTTTCCAAATAGTTTCAAAGTTTGGAAAAACCTTCCCAGATGATAGAGGTGAGTGCCAAAGGTGAATTTTGTGTAAGGAAGAGTATAGATGCTAGAGATATAGCTATTCATAATCCTATAGGCACACTTGAAGTGAAATATTTTGACAAATAAAGAGAGGTTGATCTTACTAGCAGGGCATTATTATTAAGAAGAAGAACATGTTGTAGAGTGGTGTGTGAAAGGGATTTCTAGAGAGAGGAGATGATTCCAAAATTGATAATTGTGTGGATATGTTCCATATTAATTCCAAATTCCATCTGATAGGAAAACATGTCAACCTTGTACTATTATTTGAAGCATCAAGAGTTGTAAAGGAGAGTGCAGGATTGTAGAGTAAGTGATGCAAGGTTGACAAAGATCTAAGGAAAAAAAGGGGAATATTAGTATTCATCTTCTATGGAGCATGAATAATTTACAAGGTAAATATAATAGAGCTTCTCACGATAAATCATGAATAGAATAAGTGAGAAAATCCATTTCATGCATAGGGAGTTAAGAAGAATGCCATAGCCTTGAAGGTAGAATTAAAGTGAAGGTTTAAAACACACACACACACACACACAATGCTTGTTGCAAGAGAAGGATGAGTGATATCATGAGATGAGGTGTGACTCATGGAGTGGATGATTCATCTCTATGTGCATGTATGGGAATGAATGAAAAAATAATTGTTGGGTATGATCTATCAACTTTTGTCTAAA